>PUQB01000517.1:0-179040 GCA_003024785.1 Selaginella tamariscina
TATAATGTATCTTGTATCATGTATCCCATATCTTGTCGTGACACATGCCACAAGGTGTCTACTTCAACTTTGTTGAATTCTGAAGTCAATGCTTGTTTCATGGATCATGATTTTGCTTATTGACATTCCATCAAGTTGAGAAGCTATCATATCAAGTTCCAGTCTCAATCGACACATAGAATGGTCTATGTGTGTATGTGTGTGTGTGTGTACACACATATTTACCATTCTCATTCTCTCAATATACACATAGATTTGGTGCCTCCTATGTATTTATAACATTCTAACAATACTTACATGCTACTTGTCCTTGTGGAGAAACCTCATGCACAATCTCCTTCAACATGATCTATAGTCCTGAGTACCCAATTATTCTTAGCACACCATAGTTTGAGTTACACAACCCTTGTATCGATAGGCACAAGCAATGTTTCAGCTTACCAAAAAAAGTGTAGGAGCTAAGTTTCCAATGTCAGACTCTCAGCTATTGCAAATATGCCCTAAGACCTAACTTCTCTTGAAGCCCTTTTGTGAAGCTTCGCCTAGAGTTCCTATAAATATTTAATGACACCCAGCCAGACCATCACTAGATACTCAAGTGCACTAAGCAGGCAGGTTTCCTACTACATTTATAGTCCATCAACATAATACAATATGTAACAATATTCGACGTTCAAAGCCTACTTTGGAGATCCCAATAAGTACCGTTTCGCATACACGAAGTTACAAAAGCTCACACAAGGATTCCGACCAGCTTCCATCTATGTATCCAAATTTCAGCAACTTTGCACGAACATTCCATGGGATGAGACTGCATTGATCAACACTTCCATTTTGGGTGAGGGATGATGTGAAGGACCTTCTCCTTACGTTATCGGAGCCCAAACCTTAATGGAGATCATGTAACAGGCCATTTGCTGCGACAACCATTTATTCGAGCGTCATAAAAAAAATCT
The DNA here is from genome assembly GCA_003024785.1 of Selaginella tamariscina. Taxonomy (NCBI): domain Eukaryota; kingdom Viridiplantae; phylum Streptophyta; class Lycopodiopsida; order Selaginellales; family Selaginellaceae; genus Selaginella; species Selaginella tamariscina. The sequence continues at coordinate 957 of PUQB01000517.1, forward strand.
TGTCAGCAATTCCTGCAAGCCAATCTTGTAACTGTAGCACATGTTCTTATGACACTTCTAAAAGTAGTTCCTATGGAGGTTGAAAATTACAAGTGTGGCTCACTTTCAATTGCGGAGAAGCAACGTTTGTTGTAGTAAGAACTTATGCTTATACTGTGGTGAAGCAGGATACAAGGTTGCAAAAATGTCCTATTAAAGCAAGAAATTCAAGACGTATAAAGTTGAAGCTAAAGTTTAGTCAGAAAACTTCAATGCCCACTTCGTCTAGGAGCCGCGAAGTTGGACATAGGTGCAGGCTCCATTGGTGCTGCTCATACCATTCCATCACTCAAGTTTTCCTGTACACATTCACCTAAATATCAAGAACTCAAGGAGTTTGCCCTGTTAGACACTAATGCAAATGCATGCTTCATAAATAACACTTTTGCAACTCAGCATGGCATTCCGGTGGTGAAGTTGAAGTGTGCAGTTCTTGTAGAGGTTGCAGATGGTCGTCTGATTACTTCTGGCGCATTGCCCATGTACCACACCTCTCTCTTCCACTCTAATGCATTCAACAGTTTGATTTTCTTCAACTTGATCAAGACTCGGACGACTCCCATCGTTTTGGGCATGCCATGGTTCGTGGTTGCAAATCCTCAGATCGACTGGAGGTCTAGGATGCTCACGTTTTCCTCTCTGGTAGTTAGGATTAATCATATACCTTCCCGCACGCAGAATATGACCTTAGTGTCTGAGGCAGTACAAGCTACAGGATTGACCATGCATGTTCCTGTATTAGTGTTGAAGACTCCTCCTTGACAAGATTCACCTCATGTCAGTTCATCAACACATCTGTAGGCTCTCTCCACTCCTGTAAGTTCACAGATTGCTGTACAAGGGTTTCCAATCTTGTATCAGTGTCAAAGGTTCCTCCTTAACAGGTTACCTCCTGTCAGTTCGTCAGCACATTCGTAGGCTCTCCTCACTTTTGTGCATTCACAGACTTTTGTATAAAATTCTTTCAATTTTGTACACTCGTCAACATCAGCACATGTTTTCTCCAATCCTGCTCCTTTTCATTACTCTGCTTCTGTTCCATCTCCCAAGCTCCTTCCTCTTTTTTCATTCACTCCTCCTCTCCTTTCTCGCTTCTTACCACTATTATGCATGAACTACCACTGATCATGCTTCTTTTCAATCTTTTGCTTTTCAAGTAACTCCTACGTCTTCTTTTACCTCTCATGTATCTGACTCTCTGTTTTTCAATCTCCTTCTCCTACTCCTACTTTTCCCTACCATCCAAGTATCATTCCTTTCATGACGTTTTTGATAAGCACAGGCTACAAGTTCTTCCTATTCACAGGTCCTACAACTGTCCTATTGATCTTGCAGAAAGGAAGACTTCACTGTTCGGACGCGATTTATGCATTGTCACCTACATAATTAGAGGTTTTTCACTAGTACATCAAGGACAATTTGGCATCTGCTTCATTTGTCACTCAAAAGTCCCCTGTAGAAGCCACCTATCTTTTTGGTTAAAAAGAAAGATGGGAGTTTGCGTTTGGTTGTGGACTATAGAGGTTTGAATCAAGTCATCATCCGAAATTGGTACCCATTGCCATTGATTCCGGAACTTCTCAATCGGCTACAATGAGCAAAGGTTGTTCACAAGATCAATTAACGAGGGCCCTACAATCTTGTACGGATTTGTCCAGATGATGAGTGGAGATTGCCTTTCGTACAAGGTATGGACATTTCGAGTACACGGTGATGCCTTTCGGACTTACAAATGCCCCATCCGTGTTTCAACACATGGTGAACGACATCTTTTACGACTTCTTGGATCAATTTGTGATAATCTACCTCGATGACATTTTGATTTTCTCCAAGGACCAAGCGGCACATGATAAACATGTACGACTAGTTCTACAAAAACTTCACGAGCATGGCCTGTATGCAAAGTTGGAGAAGGTTTTTCGACAAGGATACTGTGGAGTTCTTGGGCTACATCGTCTCTCTTGTTGGCGTTTCCATGGACATGCATAAGGTGAAGACTATCATGGAGTGGGAGAGGCCCAAGTCTATATGAGACGTACAATGTTTCCTTGGTTTTGCAAACTTCTACAAGCGATTTATAAAGGGACTTCTTCAAGCGTGTACTTCCACTCACGGAACTCACCAAGCGCATAGAGGATTTTTCTTGGTCCGATAAGGCGGAACAATGCATTCACAGTACTCAAGGACACTTCACGACAACTTCCAATTTTAGCACATTATGATCCTTCTCGTCCCTTCTTTCGTTGAAGCAAATGCTTCAGACTTTGTAATAGGCTCTATCCTATCACAAGTTGGAGAAGACACATCCTGTAGCCTTTCACTCTTGTAAGTTCCTTTCGGCAGAGATCAATTACAAAATTCATGACAAGGAACTCAAGGCCATTGTGGATTCGTTCGAGGAGTGATGGCACTTCCTGAAAGGTGCTGCACATCCTGTACAAGTTCTTATGGATCACAAGAACTTGGACTTTTTTCAAATGGCTCGAGTTCTCAGTCGGCGATAGGCTAGGTGGGTGGAATTCCTATCACGTTTTGATTTTGTCATCGTTTATAGGCTTGATTTTCAGAATGGCAAAGCGGATGTATTGTTTAGGCGCTCTTACCTTGCACTGATCCCGGTCGATCTTGCATATGACTGTCAAAAGCAAGTGTTGTTGGGTCCTGATCAATTTCGACTTGCGGCACTATAGGTTCATCATGCTCCAGCAAATTCAACACTTTTATAGAACATCCGTTTGCAATTGGTTATAGACGACTTGGCAAAGAATGTGTTCTCACACATTAGTCCTGACATTGCAAGCTCCTCTTCCTTTAGTTCCTGTATAGACTACAAGTTGTTTGCCATACAGGACGGACTCCTGTACTAGGAAGGTCTCTTGTACATTCCTGTTGGTGTTTACAGGACTCGTGTGGTACAGGATTGTCATGATACCCCGACTACATGACATTTTGGTGTGGCCAAGATAGTTGAGTTGGTGACTTGCAATTATTGGTGGCTTGGGTTGCAAAGTTTTGTGGAAACGTTTGTACGGAGTTGTGACACCTACAACAGGTCGAAGATGCCTTGTCACGCGCCCTCTAGTCTTCTTCGTCCTCTTCATGCTCCTTGGAGATCCATTTCTATGAATTTCCTCACAAATCTTCCTCCTCGTGGATTTGATGCAGTTCTTGTGGTGTTTAACCGTTTCACCAAACATGCTCATTTTTTACCATGTAACAAGACGGCTACAAGCCCGATAACTGCTGAGTTGGTGATCCGCAAAGTGTTTCGACATCATGGTCTTCTTAAGAGCATTGTTTCTTATCGAGGCCCACAATTTATGTCCAAATTTTGGCGAGAGCTTCTCCGAAGTTTACAAGTTAAAGCGGATCTTTTCAAGATATCAGATGGGCAATCAGAACGCATGATTCAGATCTTGGAGCAGTATCTTCACTGCTTCATCAGTTGCCAACAGGACAACTGGTTAAACCTTCTTCCTATGGTGGAGTTTGCTTACAACAACTCCGTTCACGCATCTACAAGCCAAACATCTTTCTTCGCTCTTACAGGCTACCATCCACGTTTTGACTTTGCTCCTTATGCTTCTCCTTCTTCCACTCATGCAGTACAGGATCGTCTCTAGCATCTTCATCAGGTACAAGATGATCTCCGAGTTCATCTTCAGTATACACAACAACGATACAAGCGTCATGTTGATGCTCATCATCAGCTGGCACCTGCATACAAGATTGATGATCTCGTGTGGTTTCTTTGTCGGTATATTCGCACCAACAGGCCTTCTTTTAAGTTGGATTTTTAACAATTAGGCCCTTACATGATTGCAGCTAAGGTCAATCCTGTAGCTTTCCAACAAAAACTACCATCTATTATGAAACTTCATTCTGTGTTTCACACCTCTTTGTTAGAACCGTATCATCCTTCTTCTCTTCCTGGTCGTGCTTCTTCATACGATGAACTTGAGTACGAAGTTGCAACCATCCTCGATTCTCGTCTTCATCGCCGCCAACTTCAATACTTGATGGATTGGAAAGGTTATTTACTTACCGATCACACTTGGGAATCTACATCCAATTTTACTCCATGCTTCTTCCAAGGTTATTGCCTTCCATCGACATTATCCTGCTAAACCAAGTCCCAGGACTTGTGGAACTCATCCTTAGAGAGGAGGTGTTGTCATGACCCAATACAGGATACAAGATATGCTTATAGGATATACCTACATGATATGCTTACAGGATATACCTATAGGATAAGGGACATTATTTTTAGCTCATGACTAGATTAGCTTTTGGAGTATATTTTTAGCTCATGCCTAAATTAGCTCTTGGAGTTGTGAGCATAAAAGCTCCAACTTAATTATTGTATAATCAACACCAGTTATTCTACGATCATTCTTGTTCTTGTCTTGCTCCTTGCCTCATGTTCTTGTTTTGTCATAATTCTTGTCTTGCTTTTGAGTCAAGCCTCCTTACTCTTGGATCATGACTTGACACCCTTTACCATTGATATTTAATTTGTTATAGCAACTCTAAGTACTTCACCAAGATTGACTTGAAAGGTGCATACAGCCTAGTCAGGATTCACCTAGGAAATGAATTGAAGACTACATTTCGTATACGATATGGTCACTTTGAATTGCCATTTGGTTTTAGTAATACACCAACCATTTTTTAGCACATGGTCAATGACATCTTTTGTGAGTTTTTTGACTTGTTTGTCATCATTTATCTTGATGATATTTTGATCTACTTAAACACTTTGGAGAAGCATAAGAGTATTGTTCGACAAGTTTTACAGAAGTTGTGGGACCATGGCTTTTATACAAAACTTAAAAAGTGTGGAGTTTCTAAAGCTATATGGTATCGTCTAAAAGAGTAGCTATGGACCTTACTAAGGGCAAAACAATGCTGGATTGGCAGGCACCATGATCAATCAACGATGTGCAATGTTTTCTCAGGTTTGTTAACTTATACCGTAAATTCATTTAAGGACTACTCCAAAATTGTATTGTCACTTACCAAGTTAACCCAAAAGGATAAGTCCTTTGAGTGGAGTCTAGAAGCATAGGCAACATTTAACGCTTTGAAGCAAGCTTTCACCTCTAATCCAATCTTGGCACATCTAGACCTAGAGAAGCCATTCACCATTGAAGCTGATGCATTAGATTTTACACTGAGTAATACATTGTTTCAGGTGGGTGATGATGGTCAACTTCATCCAATTGCTTTTTATTCTCATAAGTTCCTACCACCGGAGATTGTACATAATAAAGAGTTGGTGGCTATTGTGAATTCATTTGAAGAATAAAGACATTTCTTGAAGGGATTACCACATCAAGTGATAGTATACAATAATCACAAGAATCTTGTATACTTCTAGAGTGCACGTGTTTTGTTTCATCAATAGTTTCGGTAGGCTCAATTCCTAGCACAATTCAACTTTATTATATGTCATATAATTGTTATAAGAAAATTATAACAAAAACAAAAACATTAACATAGTTTAATCCTCAAATTATTATTGAATATGACAGTACAAGACACTTATAGGGTAAATTAAACTAAGTATTAACTTAGAACAACAATTGGTCAACTCTAACTTCTATTGTTACCACTCCATATATTCTATAAATACAGCTAAATCACACATATATTGTTAAATACACATTACGTGTGTGTGTGTTTACTTATGCATAAGTTTTTAGAAAAAAAACACCCACACACACACAGGCCTGAACAAAACCAAAGATTTGCATATATAAAACTCGATATGTAATATACGGTGCAAATTGTGTACCCCATATATCCGTATATACATCTACATCATACATATTGGATTGTTAAAATCAAGAAGTCAACATTTGCAGAAGTCATGATGATGAAGCGTACATTTGATATAGCATAGACACCCATGAAATGCCTAATAAATACCCTAGCATAGGCCCATTTTAAATACCATATTTTATCATTATCAAGTCCCCCATTACAAGCCCATTACAACACCTGCAGCTACCACGAGGCACCAAGCCATAGCTCCTATACATATCTAATATTATAAGGCAAGCTGTCATCATATAAATCAATGTATTAAGTATACTTAAACAAATGTATTAAGAATACTTAAACAAATGTATTAAGTATTTAGCACACGCTAAAACTATCAATAAAAATTCAGTAAAAGAATACCGGAACACGTAGACTAATAATAAGAGTCCATTGATAGTTTTCTGTATTGACAAAACTAGAAGAAACATTAGAAATGAAAAGGGAAAAGCAAAACAAACCTATGGATCTTTGTCAAAGGAACTTGGATATGGTTTTCACAAAACCAACGTGAGACCAATGTGAAACCCTCACAGAACAGCCACCTATCACAAATCCAGGACGGGTGTCAAACCTCTACATGTGTGTGTGTGTGACTGCATATAGCTACCTGTGGAACATCGTCAGCTGCTTCATCTGCTGCCGGCTTTCCATGGATGGTGTTTGCAATGCTCCAGGAGAATCCATACGGATCTACGACTTTCCCGTACCTCTGTCCCCATGACTGATCGGCCATCTCCTCGCTCACCTTTGCACCAGCGTCGACCGCCCTCTTGAATGCAGCATCCGCGTTGTTGGTCAGTAGGTGCAGAATTGTTGTGGTTGCATGCACCGTTGATGGTGGTTTCACACACTGCACAATAGAAAGAAACATATATAACACATACATATATACATAGGCACACAAGTGTACATATATACATATATGTAAATGTCAAAATTGCTTCCTATGAAAATCAACCTTCTAATCTTGCTGGTATCAACAATGTGATTACAATCTGAAATCTGACAAACAAAAAAGATCGCCACAAAGAATACTATGACATATACACACATATTGAGATTAAAAACGAACTCAAATGTAACACATTAGCAAAATCGAGACCAAACAAACAATTGAAGCTACGAAGCACCCAAATGAAACAAAAGACAATGACAGCTTACATTACTTAAAACCTTACAGCTTTCTAGAGAATAAACCAGAAAAGACAAGTAAAGTATGAAATTTGACAACGACCAAGTACCCATGGTCACTGACGAAGCTTGTCACATAGAACAAATAGAAACACTGTTTAAGAAAGTACATTTTATACTGTTTACAACAAAACCCAAATCACAGAAACGATAACAAACGAAACCCATTATTAAAAAACGCTTGAAAGTAAGAACCCATTTCAGAAATACAAAGATAAGACACAAATTCATATTCTACTGAAAACCGAAGGAGAACTTAGGAGTTCAAAGAGGGTTTTTGAGCAGGACAACACAGAGAACCCAAATCCACACTTTTAGCACATGCAAAAGAGAGGATTTTAGGGACTTACTTATGTCCGGTCTCTTCAGCGTCGTCGCAGATCATGATCTCGGCGCCGCCGAACTTGAGATGGGCATGCAGAATGAGCGGCACTTCCTGGTCAGCCTTCCGCTTCGGATGCAGGGACTTCCGAACCTCCACAGCTCCAAATGCCTTCTTGTAAAACTCGATAGCGTCGGCGGCATGCGGCGCCTTCACAATGAGATGCGGCATCACCTGAGTGTAGATTATCCCACCCTCACCAAAGTTGCTACCGTTCACCGCCATTGCGCTGCCGTCCGCCATAGCCAGAGCTTGAAAAACAGGAGAACACACAAAGAGCGCACACGCACACAAGAAAAAAACGAAAACCACAAAAAAAGCCCAACAACAAAAAAAATGTGCCTTAAACGGCTGTTTCTTTGGTCCTTGCAGCCACAGTCACCTACAATATTTCCATAAATGAGCTGCTAACACGTGGCTGACCTACCCCTTCCTCGATTTACACGTGACAAGGGTTTCACCGCGTCCAATCGACGGCTACGATCTACTGTAGCGTTCCGCTACATGTCCATCTTCCGCATTCTGATGCTTGTTCTTCGTGTGATTTCTCCACCTGCATTTTCATCATATTTAAGTATATATTTTATGTATAAGAATTTTACTATATTCTAATTAACTTATTTTCTTGGTTAATGTGTATATAATAGTTTCACATTATACCTTATCTAATAATTTTATCAAACTGTTTACTATGGCCCAGTTATCCACACGTGTTTGCCCTCGGATAAGAATAGTATAAAGAATAATTGAATAATATTCCTAAAAATAATTAAGCTACAACATTGGAATGAGTATGTAACCAGTATTAACTTAATATAATGTTTAATAATGTTAATAAATTAATATAATACCTTGAAACATTCAGCTGGTTTTGTAAAGGTCTTGAGATATTGAAGCTCTTGCCGAAAGTCTCATTGTCAATACAGAGTTGATTCATCGCCGACCAACAGAGCTGACATAAATATATATATATATATGCATACCTACGTGTGTGTGTGTGGAGAGTATGTATTGATATGCATGTACGTATTATGTACTACCTTGATGTCAATCTTGTTCTCCTCACATTGCTTCTGTAGCTCATCGGTTGACATCTGCAGCAATTTCCACGTGGATTAATTTATTATACATTTATTTCAATAAAATAAAACACCAACTTGCCATGATGTGTTGAAACTCAGTTTGCCAAGCTGAAGAATCTTCAACGGATATTCCAAGGGAATCTTCCTTTTTCTTCGTCTTTTTAGACACGAGTGTTCGCAGTCCCTTTCCATTTTCGTAACTGCACCATCTAGCCTGTTTGGTATTAATGTGTTAATTAGTGTTAATCATATGATTAATTAATTATTATGAATACCTTTCCATTTGTCCCTTTATACTTGACACAAAACTCGTAAACTTCATAGGTGTTGCATACTTTATTCGCCTCCTGTTGCACTGTTGTTCAAACACACAAATATGTATTGATACGCATGCGTGTGTGTGTGCGTGCGTGTGTGTGTTAAACATACCTTTTGAGAATGTTGTTTTCTTCTTCTTGACAAGCTCTCTATTCTCCTTAACTTAGCTAAGACATCTCGGAGAATATCCAGTTGTAGATTCCTGCGTGTCCTTAGTTTCTTATCCTCTTTCTTTCTTCTTGGTGTTAACATCTCTAGTTATTTAGTTGGCCCCTTAAATCGAATCTACTTTTGTCAAACTGCTCCATATCTCTCGGGGTACTTCTCACAGAAACCAATCTGGATATAATTATATATCATTGTAATGTGTGTCTGGTGTGTGCGTGTGTGTGTGTGTGTGTGAACCTGGAACTTTGGTGAGATCTCGCAGTTTCCATGACACCATCTTTAAGCAAAGGGTAGTCTGTATCGATCCAGTTCTTTCTATATCCACAGTCAACCCGCTTACACCTGTTATACAACCCCCACCTTTGAATAGAATATGTGTATATATTAAAAATATTTACCATGCGTGTGGGTGGGGGGTGTATGGTGTGTGTGTGTGCGCGTGCGTGCTAGCTCTACTGGTTATACCGAGAAAAGATGTGTATAAAATTCTACATCCGGAGACTAATGTGAACACTAGCATTGAATATCATCCAAACATACCCACACACACCGTAAACCATTATCGGTTATAAAGCGTATGCTCACACACACACACACACACACACACACACATAGAGAGAGATAGAGAGTCTCTATTAGTCATATTCACCTGTGGAATATAACCTTAGACTAACGTGTCTAAATTTAAACCTGTCACGAACGAGCACACACACATGAGCTTACAGCTTTGAATGGTATATGCATAAAGCATACACACGTATAAGAATGTATAAGATGTATTATACATCTTATATATATTAACGTATTGTACATATTATACATGTGTGTGGTGTGTGTGTGACACATACCGGTAAAAGCCCTGCTGGTAGATTTTCTGATATCGAAAATTTTGGAGGAATCATCAAGGGAGCGGAGAATGTCCCCAAGGTGTCTGATTTGTCGGGGAGGCCTGAAGTAGGAAAAACCTGGGGATTTGTCGAGCATCCCGCCACAGCTGCCGGCAGCCCTAATGAAACCCATTTTGTATCTTGCCCATCGGGATGGAAGGGGATTGAATGGGATTTGTGTAATGGGATTGAAGGGGATTTCTGAGGCGAATTCCCACTAAGAGATTGCTTGTGTTGATGGAGGCCTCCTGAGGCAGGAAACAATTGAGATTCAACCTCATTCTGTTTCCCGCCAGTTTCTCTGTTATAACCTAATTTTTAAAAATACATAAATTAAAAAACCACACATCAAGTAAACTATCAATAGTTTTTAATTTAAATGGACATTATTATGAATTGATGTCGACAATTCAATCTATTAAAATCAATTTTATAATATTATGCAACATCAAGGTAGCACTCCTGAACTATACCTGAGATTCGATTGAATGTTACATTATTTGAGATTGAATTGTCCCATTTGAAATTGGATTTTTCAATAGTCGAAAAAGTCATATCCTACCTAAACAATTAACTTAATTAAGTTAAATGAATGTTAACTTTACATAATATTATTAATATACTTTTGTTGAAATTATCTGAAAATATTTAATACGTCTACCTGTCACAAGTACAATAATATAGTTTTAAAACATAACGCAATCTTGTGTAAACACAAATTTAAATTTAAATTGATTCAAATTCAAATTATAGGGTTAGGAAGCCTAATTATATATTAGGTGATATGTCCATAATGTGCTATACAACCGGCTGTACGTAGATTCCCCACGTATATAGGGACGTGTGGGCACTGACAAGTGATTTGAGTGATGTGTATTACGTATAATATACATAGTATTTATATTTATGTATATATGTATTCATATTATTGTCACATTCATACGGTGTACAGTATTACCCTTTTCATTCCCTTGTACCCTTTTTACTTTCCTTCATGCACGTATACACTGGATAGCCTTGTTGTTTATTCTAATATTGAAGCATAATAAGGGAATATTCTATATGTCATGGACTATTGTGTGTTTAATATAGTTTTAAGAAAATGGTGTTAATTGTTTTTTGTTGTTTGTGTCCTGCAGCGAAGATAAAAATGAGGATGCAATTTGAAACATTAATACAGGTCCATTTGCTGAAGGAATATGGCTTCTGAAATCAGATGTGAATCTTGGGAAGTTGGCATTGATGAGCCAACTAAAGCCAAGTCCATGTCCCAGAGGTGTGTGTATGCTCGTGTGTGTGGCTCCGTGTGTGTATGTGTGTGTAGATATATGGAAGAAATAGATATGCGCGTGTAGGTAAACATCTGTATGTGTAGGTAAACAACGACATGGATATAAATATAGAATGGTTAGAAGAGATATAGATATAGAATAGTTAAAAGTTGCATTGTTTTTGTGTATAACATGTGTATATGTGCTACAGAGATGTGTGAAAATATGTATATTACAATTCACACTCTCATGTGTTATATATTTTATAAATTATCTACTGAGTTCGTTCTTTAATATTTAATAAATTCGAATTCAAAGAAGAGGTCTAGGCCAATCTAAGTTCAATATATATTGTTATATAAATTAATGAGCTATATATTAAAATATTGAATATTATGCATGAATGTTTTAACGTTAGCATGTTTTATACATTATTTCTTAAGTGATATATGCATAATAAAAAATATGCTACGGATTAGTAATTAAACTAGATTAATAATTAATAAACTAAAATTTAAATTAGTAATTAAATATTTCCGTAGTATTTTTCGACTACGGATTTAATGACTGATTTCTTATACATATTGATACGGGTCCCCCCTTCTCTCTCTCTCTCTCCTCTCTCTCCTCTCTCTCTCTCTCTCTATATATATATATATATATATATATATTCCAGAAAAGAAGCTGGAAGAAGTTTGCTGCTTACATTGGTCCAGGTTTCCTGGTTTGCATTGCTTACATAGACCCGGCAAACTGTAAGTTTACACACACACACACACAAGTGTATATTGTGTGAATGTGTATGTATGATGTGTATGTGGGTGTTTTCTTCCAGTTGAGAGGATTTACAATCAGGGGCAAACTACAAATACGAGGTAATATAATTTATCAAAGTTTAAACTTGTTTAAGGGTGAATTACTGACTTGCAGCTGCTATGGGTGCTTTTAATTGCGTCTGTTTCTGCGTTAATCATACAATCATTAGCAGCAAACCTTGGAGTCGTGACACGTAAGACATGAGCACGTACACATACACCTAATATGTACGTATGTGTCTGTGTAGGAAACACCTAGCAGAGCATTGTCGGATGGAATATCCTCGGCATCTGACCTTAGTGCTCTGGATCCTTGCTGAAGTTTGCATTATCGCGAGTGACATTCCCGAAGGTGTAACAACTCTCTCTCTCCTCTCTCTCTCTCCCTCCCCTCCTCTCTCCTCTCCTCTCCCTCCCTCTCCCTCTCTCCCTCTTCTCTCCTCTCTCTCTCCCTCTCTCTTCTCCTCCCTCCCCTCCCTCCTCCTCTCTCCCTCTCTCTCTCTCTCCTCTCCTTGTTCTAATCAGAATTTTCTTTCACAGTTATTGGAACAGCTTTTGCTTTGAACATACTTTTCAAGCTCCAACTTTGGATTGGAGTTCTCTTAACGGGTTTCAGGCACGCTTATCCTACTTGCTATACAGCAATACGGGGTATATACACGTAGACATACATTACTAGATGTGTATATATAATATATTAATATTAAAGTGGTATGTGTGTGTGTGTGTGTAATTATTTTGTTAAATTTATATATAGGTGCAAAAGTTGGAATTTGTTGTAGCATTACTTGTGCTTATTATGGCTGGGTGTTTCTTTGTGGAATTGGGATATACCAAGCCAGATGCTAAGAAGTATTTAAGGGTTTATTTGTTCCTCGTTTAAATGGACACGGTGCAACTGGGATTGCCATCTCATTACTTGGTGCAATGGTTATGCCGTAAGTTATAACATATTCTTTTTAATAATTAATATTAATTAAAAAATTTAATATATATTTTTTTAATTATAAAATATCAGGCATAATCTATTTCTACACTCGGCACTCGTCTTGACTCGTAAAAATACCTTACTCTACCAATGGAATTAAGGTATTTGTTTATTAAAATTATATATATTATATAATTATTTTTATATACACAGGATCAAGTCGATATTACATAATTGGAAGTGGATTTGCATTATTTATTTCTTTCTTAATCAATATTGCAGTTATATGTGTTAGTGCTACAGTATGTACCAACCGGCATGCATCGTCCGTAGACTGTGAAGATTGGACCTTAACAGAGCCTCGTCTTTTTAAGAGTGAGATTAATATTAATTTTAACATTAATTATTATTAATAATCTTTAATTATTATAATTAAATTAATATCCATTATTTTACCACAGAATGTACTAGGTACATGGAGCTCAGTTATTTTTGGTAATAGCACTTCTTGCGTCAGGCCAGAGTTCTACTGTCACTGGAACATTTGCTGGTCAATATGTTATGCAGGTGTGTTAATATATATGAATTTTATTTATAAAATTTAACCTTCATAAACAATTAATATATAAAATAATGTTTTAAATGAATTTCTTTTCTTTTTGTTAATAAAAAAATTAATATAGTTTAATTATAATTAAATGATCAGGTTTTCTGGATTTAAGAATGAAACCATGGTACGGAAATTTGCTGACGAGAATGGTTGCTATAATTCCAAGTCTTACTGTTGCATTAATCGGTGGTTCAAGTGGAGCTGGCAAGCTTATTATCATATCTTCGGTAATATTTAAAAGACTTATTAAATTAATATTTATATTTAAATTAATTTTTAAAATAAATTATTTACGTGTGCAGATTATATTGGCTTTCCAGCTTCCTTTTGCCGCTGGTTCCCTTCTCAAGTTCACAAGTAGCTCCACAAAATGGGACCACATGCAAACTCTAGATGGGTATATATTTATTTAATTAGACCAGAAAATATTTATAATATCATTAATTAATTAAATATATTTTTGCAGCTTTCAGCGTTAACTTGGATTATTGGAATGGAGTAATTACAATTAACATGTATTTCTTAATAACTGAGTTTGTGAGGTGGCTTATAGAGGGCCACGTGGCAAAAGCTGGGCGTGTGGTAATTGGAGTGATGGTATTTACCGCGATCCTTGCTTACCTGGTTACCTTGTACCTTGCATTTCGAAATGAAAGTAAGGAAACCTACATTGTTCCTCCTCATGGTGAACAGAATATTCCAAGCAAGATCCCTCAGCATATTGATGAAGGTATGGTTGTACCAAGGGCTGATCTTTCTGGTTTAACTTTGGGGAACTTAACCACATAATTAGCTTTTTTTACATATAAGAAATATATATAAATGTTATTTCAAATGCTTGATTATGTATGCACACACCATGTGTGTTTCTGTGTGTGTACGCGTGCTCTAAACTTTCAATACAAGGAACAAATTTAAACTAGGGGATATTCACTGTAAACCCTTAGGGTTTATAAAGAACAAATTTAAACTGGGAATATTCAGTTACCTAACCCTAATTAGAAAAACCCTTAGGGTTTCTTGAATGAAAGAATGGTGACTTTGTTAGTGGCCACAAGTGCAGATCCCGCCTCCATCAATCCCGCTTCAGCTCTGCTCGCGCTCTCCCAAATTCATGGACGCAAGGCAAGCCCTTCCAGTATCAATTGCGTGCGTGCGTCATATGTATATAAAACATGTGTGTGTGCGTGTGAGTGGTCATACATATATGTGTAGGTGTATACATGTGTGTGTATATGAACAGGGGTTCAACAATTTTTCAATGGGAAACGTTCGATTGATACAAATGACGGGTTCGATTGTGGGAGAGGATAATCTGGACAATAGATGGGAGTTTCATACAGGAGAACGTGTTAAAGATTATCTTCATGAGCAACACACTGCTGTCTCCGGCAAACCTTCACTAACAGTCCATCCAATAGGTAAGTTTATAATATATGTGTGTATTGTATGCATACTGTTTATATCTGAAGGTGTTCCACATCTACAAATGCATGAGAATCCTCCACAGGGAGGAAAGCCAGGATGGCAGCTCCACCATGCCCCAGAATAGCGCCATGGTTAAGGTTGTTAAAGGAAGTTGCTACAAATCATGCTCTTGTTCCCGAATTTGAGGTAACATGTGTGTATATGTTTGTATAGAAGAGGAGGTTATGACAGTGCTAACTTAGTACATGTCAGATCACACTGGAAGCAACGCATCACGGTCCACAGTTGACGCTCCTGCCATGTTTGTGGAAATAGGTAGGTAGTGGGAGAGAGAGAGAGAGGAGAGAGAGATCTTATGATGATCTTTGCCCTTTGTTTCAGGCAGCTCTGAGGAATATTGGAATAGGAAATGCAGCGGAAGCAGTTGCAACAGTAAGTATAATAAAATTCTTATTATTCTCCCATTATATATATATCAATGACCCCAGACTGGTATATTGTGTGTGTATGTGCGTGATTTGTGTGTGTGAGTGTATGCGTGCGTGCGCTCTAATTTAGTCAATGTGAACAGGTTTTCTGGAAAGGCTTGGGATTGAAGGGAGGGCCTGGGGTTGGCGACTGGACAGAGTAAGCTGGTGAAAGTTTATGACATAAGCATGTTCATTAACTTTCTGGTTTTAGAACAAATCAAGGTGAGAAGGTGCTCCTTGGAATAGGAGGTGGTCACTACGCTCTCGTCACATGGACGCTATCAAGTAAGCTTCATAAGCTCTCTCTCTCTCTCTCTCTCTCTCTCTCTCTCACACACCACACACACCACACACACACGGTCTTTTTATATATCAAGCAAAACACACACAGGATACAGGGACCTGGGTTGGTCATCTATTATCAAACTATTGCATTGCCAATGGAGGAACCGGAAGACAATGGTATTAAAAAGGAGGATCTATATTTACATGTGGGTGGAACATGGAAGAAGCATAAGGGAGTCGTATAACAAGACAGTGGCTGCATTTCCTGGTGGCAAAGTCATGGCTTTTAGACGCCAAGTAAGTTTGTTTTATTTTGAATATACATACATATAGTGTGTGTTGTGTGCAGACACAAACCAAGAAAAAAAAGCATGTATATATAGATGTTGATTGTTTGTTTTTATTTTTCGTGTGTGATGTTTGTATATACGAATATAATTATGTAGGAGCTTGAAGAGCTGGCAGAGAGAAATGCCATTATCTCCTTTCTTACTAAAGAGAATATTCCCATGGGAAAGCCTTCGGATTTCGCTTAATTCTTATACATTTTTTGACAATTTAAGTTTTAACTCTTAATGTTAAAATTTAATACAAAGTTGCAATTTAAACAGTCTCATTTATAACACGCACACGCACGACAGAGAGAGAAGTTATATACAATTTTTGGGAGTACATGTACATATATGTACAGTTTAATACATAAAACTATGTAAGTGTGTGGTGGATTCTCTCCAGTAGCTTTAAGACTTGCTCCGCGGGTAAGCTTTCCTGAATGACATCTCCGCAGGTAAGCAATCCTTCATAATAATCCTGGCTCTCCTGTTAACACCGCCAGCTGCTCAGTGCTTGTTAGCTCTAGAAACTGTGTAAGCATATCCCCATCCAAGCTTTGTTCACATGAGCCTGTTCACAGTGTATAACATATACACACGCATCTATATGTGTGTGTTATATGTATCATGATTGGTTTGATATGTAATATACATGTGTGTGGTGTGTGTGTGAGAAGAGAGAGAGAGTACCGGACATCCCTGGCCCCGGAATCGAGCATGATTGTTTCCAAGAAGGGGCGGTGAGGGGATATGCTGATAATCTTGCTTGCTGCTTTCAATAAGTTATTCCTCCCTGAAGCATAGCAATTTAAATATGTTAATAGTAAATACATCACACATACACATGCGTGCGTGGGTGTGTTTTGAGATTACCTTGTTACACGAATGAATAAATACACTTCCTAGAAGAGTGCTTGCAACAATGCAGCTGTTTCCCATATTGTGAATTAACCGATCAACACTACACGTTTCTTCAGCAGAACCTTATAAGCAAAAGATCCTGAAATACAGGTGTTAGTGTGTGTGTATGCATCTATCTATCTATCTATATATATATATGCTTCTTTTTTAAGCTCCTCTCTCTCTCTCTCTCTCTCTCTCTCTCTATATATATTATATATATTATATAAGAGAGAGAGAGAGAGAGACACACACACACACACACTAAAAACAACATAAAGAAAATATATAATATACTAACCTTACGTATGCTCATGCTGATTTCACCCAGGTGAAACCAGCAATCAAGTGTTAAGTTTCTTTCCGGACTTCCATTATCTGAAATAAAACTTTCATGAGCACGCACGCACACCCCACTCCCAAACACAGACACACGCACACACACACACACACACACAAAACCTTCAGCTCCTTCAGTGCTTGATAGTGCACAAAAGTTCCCTTGACGATCCATAACAACAGCAGTATCAACGTCCACTAAAGCACAGTCAGCTATAAGACGCTTCGTTGGATCAGATTGTAATTGCTCCAGCTTTTTAACGTCCTGTCAA
This sequence comes from Selaginella tamariscina, assembly GCA_003024785.1. Classification (NCBI taxonomy): domain Eukaryota; kingdom Viridiplantae; phylum Streptophyta; class Lycopodiopsida; order Selaginellales; family Selaginellaceae; genus Selaginella; species Selaginella tamariscina. The sequence continues at coordinate 18,500 of PUQB01000517.1, forward strand.
AAAATAAATTAAGTTCATTAAACTTCGATTAATAACAAATATGTTAATATTACTTATAAAGTATAGCTTTAGAACCATTATATATAGACGACAGTACATAGTATAGTAAACCATATACGATTTTATTGTATCTACAACTACAATAAATTCATCTAGTCGCCTCTTTAAACTTGTAAAGCAAAAGTTTGCTTATGTATCTGTAGGTTATATAATTTATAATTAATTTATCACACACACACACTCACCTCTCTAAATGTGTACAGCAAAAGTCCATCACGACAGTCCCCGACAGCAATTGTAGTAAAGTGTACAGCTAGATTTGTGATTAAAAAGCGTGTTTTTACCGACGTAAGTTTCCTTAGCCGCAATGGACCTTCTGTGTTAAATCCTAGGCAAAACAACTGCAACTTGTTTCAGCATAATAAACTTGCATTTGTGTGTCGATTGTGTGTCATTTGCATTATATTATACTATATAGTTAACTTATAAAAATATCATTATATACTTATTATCGTCATGCAGGCATATACGTGTGTATCGTTTTGCATGAGAGAGAGAGAGAGACTTACACTGTTACCAGCGGATGCAACCACGTATTGTCCCAAGTAAGGAGCTACAGCAAGAACAGGGCCAGGCATGCCAATTGTATTCTTGGATATTAATTCAAAGCCGTCTGATTCGGAGAAAACCTTGCTTTCTTCTGTGTTTGGTGAACCTGACCTTTTACATTTCGATTCCAAACGTAACACTATTAAGTGTCCTCTCGCCGAGCTGTAGAACATCTACATTCAGAACACACGCACGCACGCGCACGCATGCACAAAAATCACATCTCTTGTCGGACAGGTGTATAAGGGAGTACAAGAACTTTTCAGAAGGATCACATAATGTACATCCATCATAAAGCATGTGAAGTGTATTATACTAAGTTCTCTTAGAGTATAATTATGTTTACCTTTCGGCTTCTCCCGTTAACATTAGAGGTCTTTGATAACTTGAAGCAGTACCTACAAGAAGAAGCTGCTCACTCCCAAGCCTCATAAAACCTAAACACTTGGCAATTTCTCCAGCTCCAAATGTGAAACGACAGTGTAAGCTCCCACTTAATGGATCAATGCAGCTTAAGTCTGACAAACTTCCTTGGAGCTTCTCATAACCATTAAAGTCTTTGATTCTGAAAAACAATACAAAATGAGTAAGAATTACCCACATAAACACATTATGTTAAATATATGACCATGTAGAAATATATAACCCAAGTAGAAATGTTGTCCACATATGTAAATTAATCCAAGATATACAGTATGCTTATACTGACACGTCATTCGTGAATAAGGCTTCGTTAAAACGCTTCGCCCCTTAGGGACAGCCTTGTTAGTGACCCTCTCCCTCTCCCTCTCCCTCTCCCTCTCTCTCTCTCATCGTACCTGCGTGATATATATTCTCCTTGGTGTGTTCTCTATCGGTAACTTTTGCACATTAAGCGTTCTAGATTGCTCCATCTCAACCTACACAAAACCGTCAAAAGCTTATTGCATTATGTTGTATGCACATAGGTATATCTTTCTATAACACTATCTAAATCAAATAATATTATTAACATTTTCAAGCAAAACAAATGTAGATATTACGTACATGCGTGTGTATCTGCATATATACATCTATGTATGTCTAATGCAAATACGTACAATATAGACATATTGCATACGCACGCGCGCGTGAACATATCCTAATAGATTGCGGGACAATATAAAAAACAAATAACATATAATAAATAAAAACATCATCTGAACCAGCTAACATCCGAATCTTAAATGTTGGCAGTTTCAAAAATATAAGACTAGGAAGAAATATATCTTTTAATATTCACGTGTGTATGTTGCATGATATACACGAATTAACTTAATAATAACATATGGAGGTGTACGTCTGGTTTTCAATTAACAACAAATGATAATTTGATATGTTACATATATAATAGCAGATTAGTAATAAGTAAATTAACCACTCACCAGATGTAAACTGCAGTCAGCAAGGAAAATAACACCTTTGGGGCAGTCCTGTGAGCAAACAGGTGTGACATGCTGAGCAGGCTGGAAGGATATAGAAGAGTAAGAAATCCTCTGGCAGTGTGCAATTTGCAGCAACCATGGTCGATCACTTAATGCAATAATATCAGAGTGTAAACAGCCTTCAAGGGGAATCAAAGATACAGGGACGACTCCGAGACGCCGTACAGCTATCAAGTGTAGCTGTATATACGCTTGGGGCGAAACTAGTCCGTCTTGGTGTGAAACTAAACCGTCTTGATGTGAAACCTGGTGTGAAACTAACCCGTCTTGATGTGAAACCTGGTACGAAACCTCCATGTTCTGGTGTGAAACTTCCATGTTCTGGTTTGGCCACTCGTACCGCAGTAGCATTCCGTTTCGAAGTCCCGTGAGTATGTAAAGACGCTCAAAGAGTACTAGCCTCACGTCCTGAGGGATACAGCCTATCCAAGTAATAACAAAAGGTAGTGATTCCCTCACGTCTATAGGCTAACTTCTGATATACAACCGCTAAATTTATAAATTTACACACATGCACGTACGTATACACACAGACACAGAAAACAGCATTAAAATGAACACAGACACTATATATTACATAAATGTGCTGCTCTTTCTCTCATATCAGCACGTGCACACAGCATACACAGACGTACCTGCAGTTCCTATAGATCCCACCAAGGAAATATATCCAACAGCAAGAGGAGCAAATTTATCGCCAGGGATGAGCGAAAGCATCTCCACAGAAGGTTTATGAGTTCCCACAACACAAACATTACCTATGCCAATAAACAAAGATTATGTACTAAATACATAAGAACATTATTTAGTATGCCATTACAAACATACAATATATATAATTATATAAGTCTACTTCCTTTTGTTGGCTATATATCAGGTATATGGTTTTTATACATACGTACATACAAGTATATTCTTACTAATATCGATTCCTGCAGGAACTCCGCTCCCCGTCTGCAGACCAGCAATAGTTGGAGGTATCGAAATTGATACGTCACCTTGTATGATCATTAAGCACAAGATTAGAGAGAGAGAGAGAGAGACAGACAGACAGACAGAGACAGAGAGAGACAGAGAGAGAAAGAGACAGACAGACAGACAGAAAGACACCTTGTGGATGGATATACACGAGATTTCGGATTCCAGCAAGCAGTATTGCAGTTGAACGAGCTCGACAAGCCCGCTTGAGCTGTTCCTAATAGTTCCTAGCATCAACATGAGTCCCGGGCGGGAAAGTGCCAGGATAACTTTCCCCGGGGAGACTGCACCGACGCTTATGCAGAATCCCTGCTGCCTCCATGATGTGTACCATGGAATTACATTGTCTATACCTTTTGTGTGCTGCCTTTGTTGGGCAGCATAAACGAACTTCTCCCCTGAAAAAGTAATAATATAACCAAATCAATATATTAACACCATAACTACACACACATTGTGCATATTAGTACATTTGATGATACATAGATCTAAACACACCCATACGTAATGTAGCATTAAGCGTATGTATGTATCTATATATATATAATATATATATATATATTATATATATATATGCATCACAAAATGACAGAAACACACAATATATTTTCGTACATACATGCATAAACAGATAACAGATATACATACAGATATGTATCTATACCACAGAATACACACACATACATGCACGTGTTGTGTGTGTGCGTGTGTGAATATGTTATATTACCTGCACACTTGTGCAATCCAACCATCCTCCACAAGCCCACAAGCAATAGTATTAGTCTCGGAGAAAATCCAACGGCATCCGTAATATCGACAAAATTAAGGCCCACGGATAGAACACGTGTCTCCTCCACAAAGGAAATCACGAAGAATGCATGGTATGGATCGTTAAAATATAACCTGAGTGTCCATATTCCCGATACACCTTGATAGTTTGGAGGTGTACATATTAGCTTCTCTACGCTGTTCCCATTTCGAATAATCCTGACCGTGCCTTCCGTACCTACAATCACATGTATAAATATCACATGTGTGAATGTATACAAGCAACACATGATGTCATAAATAAGTATAATATGATATGAGGGTAAGTAAATCCGATATATATAGCATACGATAGTGCATATGAAAACGAAAAACACACATACACACCTGCACCACAACAAGCAAACATCTGATCTTGTTTTTCACCATAGTAATCAGCCAAGAAAAATCTAAGATGGGTGCAATATTTTGAATAGTGCTCATACGGGTTAATCCATCATTATCGAGCTTAAGTACCTAATTAAAAGATGTTAGTATAACTTCATCAAGAATAGTTGTATGTTATATATATATCTGAATATGTGCATGTTACTTGGACGTGTGTGTGTGTGTGTGTGTGTGTGTGTGTTACGTCGACGTATCTAGATAAAGATATTGTGTGTGTGTTATAGGCCACCATATATATCATAGTATGCGAGAGTACAATGTTAAGAAAGAATGACGATGATACGAAAATATTTCAAGATGAAGATATGAATTATATATATATATTATGCAAAGCTTCTACAGATATAAACATTTATATACTAATGTTTTGTGTGTGTGTGTGTGTGTGTGTGTGTGTGTGTGTTAGAGATGCAAAGAGGGGTATGAACATGTATACAGATGAATGATATACAGAAAGACATTAGATGTGGTACACATTATAATTGAGTACCTGTCCATCGCCCATCTCCACCATTACTGTGATAAAGCCACCTTTAGTCCAAAGTAGTGACTTGCAAGGGAGCACTTGTATTGATAATTTGTGAGTGCAATCGTAGGAGTACTTGAATGGAAATAAAACGTGGCAAATATATATCCCCGCTGTCTAATCCAAACACTAATCTAGAACTCGTATTAACACTATCGGGTTCCCAGCACCACGCTGTAACAAGAGGTAAAACTTGCCCTTCATCATCTGCAAACATGTCTATTGGGCCTGCAAAATATACATGAAATAGTACATTTGTCTATTATATAGCTTTGGTGCTTTTAAGGCTTGTATAGATATAAAAATACACTATATATAATGTTTATCTAATATATATGTGTATGTATGTATGGTATATAATATACGTCTGTGAATATTCACATGTATAAAACCATATCCAAGTGTAACTATAATGTATTTATTGTGTATACAGACATACACCATATGAGATATATACTTACCATATTCTGCTGCACCATTAAACTCCAGTGATACAGACGGGGTTACGTCAGAAATAAACGGTGTATTCGTAGTGTTTATGTTTACGAGCATTATACCACCGGGTCTAAATAGTAATAAATATCCACCCGAAAATGGGACTTCAACAATGTTAACAGCTAAAAGTGAGCTTGAAAGATCACCTAAAATATAAGATTAATATGTATATATTTGATTTGTAAGGAACCCACAAGCTCATTACTTGTTTAGAAAATATAAAGTTAAGTTACTCATTACATTCAAGAGCCGACCTGAATGAATTAACATCCGTTGAGTCAATTAATTTAGAATTTTATCCCACACTTCAAATATATACATAATAGGACATGTGAAATTATATACATACGTAGAATACCTGAGGGATTGTATCGTGCACGGACTTCTACGGTACGCTCATGCGGATCGCAGTAAAGGACCTGTACTTCGTTGGAAACTGCTCCTCTCCTGGGAAAAGAAATTTAATATAACGCATTACATTTGAAACTCTTCGTGTGTGTGTGTGTGTGTGTGTGTGTGAGTGAGAGAGAGAGAGAGAGAATACGTAATATACAGCATGTACACACGATACGATTTTAGGCGGATCTTAAACTAATAATATTATAGTGCGTGTGTGTGTGCGCGCGTGTATGCAAATTTAGCTCATCAAATACATAAAAGCTAATATATAAGTAAACCTGTGCAGAAGTATAGCAAGAAGAATAACAGAAGTTTCACACTCATTTATAAAAGCCATACTCCATATGGTTCCCCATCCTGTGCTCAATTCACTGCTGCTTACAGGGTCAACAGGATACTTTCTTCCCTATAGAAAAAGTAGCAAATATAGTAGATTAATACTTATTAAATTTAACGCTCTGATAAACGTTCACAGTACTTTCATATGTACATATTATAACTCTCTCTCTCTCTCTCTCTCTCTCTCTCTCTCTCTCTCTCTCTCTCTCTCTCTCTCTCTCTAAAACAAACCTTGTCCACCACATTATTTCCAGCGGAAACGGAAGTTGAATATATTACTACCTGATCTTCAAAAGCAGCAACAGCTACCGCACGAGATCTATATATAGAGCAGTATATATAGATCTATAAGTTTTTATACAACTATAATGCCACATACATACGTACGTATAGTATAAAGCAATCAATAACTACTTCAAGACATAATTAATATTTTAATTCTCTCATTATTGTAAATTAACCTGGAATCAACAGCTAGTAACCATCCAAGATCTCGCAGAGATACTCCTGGTTGTGACAGATGAATTTGAGAAACAGCAAGAAACCTGAAAATAATGTATTGAATAATAAATATATACAGATGGTATATGTATACACATGTATATATACCTGTGAAACTCCAAGCTGAATGTGAGAAAAGAAAGCTTTCCGGAATCTGAAAGCAGCACTAGTAAGTCCTTGCCGAAAGTCTATAAAAGATAACAAATCAGAAGTGTAATCACATCATATAACTGTGTGTGTGTGTGTGTGTGTGTGTGATAATTACCTGTAGATTGGGAGCACGATAGTTCTCATTCCATGTTAAAACTTTCATATCTTTAATGCATCCAAACACGGGCTGCTCACAAACTGATTGAACACCCATCTTCTGCTAACACAACTAACTCCAATGCTGTCTCCTGTTGAAATAAATAAAGCCCTCATATACATATGTCTTATATCAAGAAATCAATCTTAATACTAATATAGTGTCTATATGAATTCTTCAGCATGTGCTCCTTGTACAGGAGATATATACTATATGTATGCATATACAAATAAGTTCAGTAAAACATATACCTTGCCAAATACAACATCAAGAGTGAGAGGAGATCGAATGTGGCCGCAGACGGCTTGGGAGACAACACTGCTGCGCTGTACACATTGGCGAGGTACAGCGCCGTATCATCGTCCTCAGATGTCCCCGCGTCCTGCACTGCCATGATCAAACTGACCTAATTTAAGAACCCTAAAAACAGAGCATAAACCCTTAATGTGCGGTATATTTCACGAATCTCTTACCAAATTCTTTGTGTGTGTATCGAAGTACAGTAGCAACAATTATATAAAAATCTTATTCAGTATTTAAATATATTAAAACGTTACGTTAATATATATATATATATATATATGTATGTATATATGTGTGTGTGTGTGTATACGTTTATGAGCTAATACACTTATTGTTAAGTGTTTAGTATATTTTAAAATTATACTCTAGTTAAATATGTTAAATTTTATTAATTTTCACTTATTTAAAAAATGGTAATAGTATAAAATCTAAAATATGTTAAAACATTTTATGTTAGGCTTAAACACTAACAATGATATTCTATTTTAATATTGTTTAATAATAACAATAATTTAAAAGCTAGAATATAATGTTCTAAAAATATGGATTAAAACTTTATTTTACCATTATATTGTGATTAAGAAATAATAATTGTTAAAAAAGAAATATATTAATAATATTTTAAATTTAAAAAAGAAGGTTTAGACATTGATTGTAGAATATATTTTTAATTGCATAATTTATATTTTATTTGAACCTTAAACTTTTACAAAATGACAATTGTATATAAAAAAAAATTAATAATGCATTATTATATCTTTGGATATCCATAATGCTATTTATCTTATACTTGAAATGAATGATATGTATTTGTAAAAAAATTAAAAGATATTATAGTATCTTATATTTATATATGATATTATAATTTTCTAAATACCAGTACTGTATATATAATTTATGTAGATAATTAAATAATTATAACTTACGAACTTAAATTTTTTTAATGTTCTTGTGATATATTAATTTAATGACTTTAATCTTAATTAATAAGGATTAAATGAATTCATTTAGCTAGATAATAGGAGATAATATACATACATGCATATATATATATACACGAAGAAAGTGTGTTTATTGTCGAACTTGTTTATGGATTTATTATAGATAAACATTCATGTTTTCTGATAAAATATATAGGGAAATTACATTTATACCCTGAAATGTATCATATTTATATATACTTAAAATTTTAATTTAAAATTTTATAAATTTTATAATTAAAATTAAAAAATCTTTTTAAAAAATCAATAAAAATTTATAATTAATTTATATTTTATTATATTTAGGTCCAAATACAACCTATTAAACATATATATCACAATATAATATAATTATTTTTTAAAAAATATTCTATTTTTTACTATGACAGTGTTTTGACATTTAACACTTAATAAACTTTAATTATTTATTTTTAATATATTATGAATTGAAAATATATTTTTAATTCATATTGTTATTTTAAAAGTTAAAATATTACGATTGATGTTTTAAAGGATATATATGTAAATTACAACGTTTAAAAGGTATATATATAAATATAAATTTTTTAGGTTACATATGTAAATATGATAAATTTCAAGGGTATAAATGTAATTTTCCTAAATATATAAAGAAATCCATACTCACTAGTTATTTTCCATTGTAATACTTTAATGTTTTAATAAGGTTTGAAAACAAATATTTATATATTTTAAGAAATTTATAAATTCTGCAGCTTACATTATGTGTGATTCTTATAATATATTCATAATATAATCTTTTAAATGGAATAGACAAATAAGTAAAAGCAGATATTAAAGGCATATATAATTACATGAAAGGTGAACAAGAAACATAATCTAAACCAGCTTCATGGAGAATGTCACCTGCTAATTATCTAAGAAATACTCTAACACGCGTGCGTGCGTGCGTGCGTGCGCGTGTGTGTTGAAGAGATAGTTATTGTTGCATTATTAGTGCTTTCCTCCATTACAGGTTAGAGTTGTTAGGTTATTGGAGATTAAGAGAGTTAATTATTAAAAGTTAACGTTATATATACATGTACAAAAGTGTTGAAGTTTGTTTGTATTAAAAAAGTTCCTTCTAATTAATTTATATTGTTTTTAGAATATTTATTCTATTTTAAACAATAGGTTTATGTAAAAATAGCTCTCTATGTAAATAAATATATAATTTAATCCTAATCATTTCCTCTATATGCTTAGGCACAAAATATAAATAATTATATGTATAAAGATGTATTCCTAAAAAACTTTAATCTGAATTATATTTTAAGACATTGTGAATTATTTTAATTACATCATTTTAATTACATTTTAATACTTACATTATTTATTAACTACTCAGTAAGTAGTTCCGTCTATGAATATTTATATAGCCCCGTCCAAGAACATTTAATTAAACTCACGACATTTATTAATAAAATGCATGTTATTGTGGATTTACTATGGATTTAAGGGTCCTTTTAACACTTTATATTTACTACATATTAATAAATATATTTATATATTCCAACCATGTGAATCTTATTTCATCTATATGTAAAGAAATTATATATTATTTAGTTTTTATTTTATATTATATTTATTAATATATTATATTGATTAATATTATATACATGCATAAACACACATTAAACATTGTGTAAACTTTTAATATGTTTTAATTTTGACTATTATAAATGTAATAAATTTGTTCCTAGTGATAAATGAATTTATTAGTTTTGTATTATAATAACGTATTCTTATTTTTTAATGTGCCTTTATTTATTCGTTGAATCTACATTCTTATGCTTATTACAAATATAATTTATTTTTTAAACATCTTAAATAAAAATTAACTTAATTTCTTACATTATTCTATGTAAGAAACACTTACAAAATATCATTTATTGTGTACTTATGTAAGACACAGTTATGAAATAATTAATTTAATAAAAAAAAATTATCATTTATTACATATTTTATATCCTTTGTTTAATTGAAATATAATAAAAACATTATTATTATTATTATTATTATAAACCTGAGTTAATTAATAATTAAGATTTAATTAATAATTATCGAAGCTGTTATAAGAAATATAGAGAACACGCTTTGTTCACGGAGTTGTATAATGCACTAACTCATTTATTTCTTTATTAACAAGTTTAAGATGTGTTCATAGTTTGAAATTATATGTTCACAACTCATTCATTTCTTTAACAACGTTAATATTATTATTAATATTTAATTGCTTAGTATATAAAATTTATATTACTTAATACCTTCTTAATTAATAATTTATAACACCTAATAAAAAGTGTTTTTAACCCATATTATAACAATAGTATATTACACTAGTTACTTATTCAAGAACAAGAATAAATCAAATGTTTATAGTTTTATAATTCAGAATGTTATTAAATTATATTTATATAATTATACATATGATTTATATTAATTTATATAATATATGTATATGCATAAATATACATTGTGTATATATATATAAATTGTGTGTGTGTGTTATACAATTTTGTACATGGATACATATCATTAATATATATACCCTATGTACATAGTAAGAATGACATTTATATTATATAACTTTGTAACATTATTCTCATATCTTATATATATATATAATACACACATACATGTGTCTAATAACTATATTATATATTAAGTTTATATAGGCTTATACGTGTATGTGCATACATAACTTTGTAACACTATATATATAACTCTACATACTTATTAATATAAGTAACGTGTAACAATTATATTTCACGTTAAGTTTAGAATTCTATAAGTCTATATATTATAGATCACACTACTATTATCCACACATGTATGTGTATTTATATATATATATACATATATATATATATATATATATATAATATAATATAAGGATGACATGTATTATTTCTTTGACTATATATACATTTGCAAAAAATGCATCCATATATATATATATATATATAAGTATTCAATAATTATATTATATAAGAATTATATATTAATACAGAGTCTATATAAGTTTACATCACACTACTATTTGTATAATAATACTTAATTTATATAAGTCCTTTAATGTATATGCACGTGTACATACATGTTTATACACATTAAAACATTTTGATAATATACATCAAACGAACATCTTTTCTATATAACTTTAAGAAAAAAATTAAATCTTTTTCTCGATAGATGAAATAAAAAAAACACTATGTGTGTGTACAATCATGTTATTATATATATATATATATATATAATTATAATGACATAGTAATCTAATTTTATAATAGATATAAACTTAATATAACATAATAGATTAGATGCACATATACAATATCGTTCCAAAGTAGGGTTTCTGACACGGCACCATGTCCGCCACCGTGTCAGAAACCCTACTTTGGAACGATATTATAGTGAGAATATATTCGAGAGAGATATACATTTTATGTTTAAAATAATATTTATACAAAAATTAAAAGATATTAATTAAATATATATTATATATATATATGTATACAAAACTATATGATTTTTAAATATGTATGTATACAATTCACATAATTAACAATTAATAGTGATTAAATGAATTCATTTAATTAGATACACATTCAAAAATATTTACGGACATACATAAAACCATAACAGTATGTAATTTATTATAAATAAATATTCATGTTTTATATAGAATGAAAAATTCCTATGTAGAGGAAAACTATACTTAAGAATCTTTATTAGCACTTATTACAAATATATTTTATTCTAAACATCTTAAATAAAAGTTAACTTAATATGTATACATTATTCTATGTAAGATTAAAACATAGTTTAAAAAAATTTAAAATATATTATTCATCTTTAATTACATGTAAATTTAAAATTGTTGTTACTCTTATCAAAGAATCTACTACTCTCTCGTAATGACGCACCACGTGGTTACTGTGCATGGCAAAGGCCGTACAAACGCCCTTAATGGTACGGACGTGTTCATGTGCATGGAGAACCTTCTATGGCATTTAAGAATATTCCCCAGTCGCTAAATGCATTCTATATGAATTTTTTTGGAAGACTATCACCAAAATAGTTAGGATGAACCCGTGTTAATGATTTTATAGTATTTAATTATATTACAACTTATTAGAAAAATATTACCATTATAAACATATATAAAAGCTATTTTTCAATACATTTACATTAAATTAACTTATATTAATATTTTAAAAAACATCGAGAACATTAAAACTGATCAAATTCTAGTATAGAATCATTCATAACAATTTTTTTTTTCAATTACAGTGTTGACATAATTTATAAGAGAGTAAGCTAGAAGTTACGAACGTCACTCTTAGGTAGTCCATGGATATACTTATATGTCATCACTAACCTCGTAGGTGAACAGTAAATCTGAATTAATTTAATAATTCGGATTTAAAACTCAATAATGATCTAAGCCGTTCTAAGAAAATATGCTTGTAGAGTTACCATCTTTACGTGTATCAAAACAACAAGTTTATGACGTCCATAGTTTGAAATTTTCTAAAGCATGGAGTAGATATATTTGTAGTTAAACAGTCCCAATCGCTAATAACTAGTCTAAGCAAAGTATTATTAATATTTAATTACCTTAAGTATGCTGATTATAAACAATATAAGAATCAGTTTTTGAGTAAGCAACGTGTGTGTTCTTCTCCAGAGAGTATTGTTCAATATGGGAAAGCGAATTCCAGCTGCAGTCTTGCTCATGTTCCTCTTGATCATCTGTGTGATGCTGCCGGAGGGAGCAAAGGGGGCCTGTGCAAGTGACAAGCCTTGTGTGTTTGGGAATGACCAAAACTGCAAGAACTACTGCAGGAGTTGCCATCTGGCCGGGGACAGCGGTTGCAGGAGGTGCGACTCGGGCTACTGTACTGGTGTATTCAGCACCACGTGCACTTGTCTCAAGCCATGCTCTGCTTGCAGTGGTACAGCCACTGCATAAAATTAAGTGACAGTGTGTGTAAATGTATGTAATTATGAAATAAATAACTGTATTTATGTTGTATATTTCATAAAACTTTGAAGCATTAACATAAATATTCACCATAGATTTTATGAATTTTTAGCTCAATAATCTACTGCATTTCTTCTAGAGTGTGACTATTCCTCACTAATTCTAAGGTTCAATCGTATCTTGTAACCTAATTTGTTATAAATTACCTCTATTATTTATGTATTTGATGTTTTTTATTCGCTTATGATAACATAAATCATATCTAAAAATGTGTTATAAATGTTATCTAAATGATATAATTTTGAAGTGTATATTTAAAATTAAATATTTATGTATTCCTACATAATTTATATAGTCTATAATTCACATTAATTATGATTTTTCTAAAATATATTATATAAAATTCAACCTTTAGTTATTGAATGGAATAACAAATAAATAAAGTCACATTAACAAATAAGAATAATACAAAACTAATAAATTCATTATGAAACTTATTAGATTAAATCACTAGTAACAAATTTATTACTGCTTTCATAATAATTCAAATTAAAATGAAAGTTTTATAAATTATAATAATTTTTAATTTAATAGTGAAATTTATATATCGAAGATTAAAAAATTCCACTGTAAATTTTAAAATATTAGATATAATAATATAATATTCAATTAAAACATATTTAAAAGTGTACATAATGTTTAATGTGTGTTTATACATGTATTAATTAATATAATATAAAAATAAAAACTAGATAATATATAACATCTTTACATATAGATGAAATAAGATTCACACGATTGGAATATAGGACCATTAAATCTATAGTAAATCCATAATAACATGCATTTTGTTAATAAATGTTGTGAGTTTAATTAAATGTTCATGGACGGGGCTTAGTTTATCTTTCGCATATATAAACTTGGCTTAATATACGAGTAGTTAACATTAATGTAGGTATGAAATGGCAAAGAATAATACAATCAAAATAATTCAAAATGGCAGTCCTTATAATATAATGCAGATTAAAGCTTTTTAGGGAAGGTTTATGTGCATGTTTACTACAAATACATCTTTATACATATATATTATTTATATTTTGTGCACGAGCATATAGAGGAAATGATTAGAATTAAATCATATCCGCATTTTAATGAATATAAAGAGTATTAATTTGAATTTTGAGTGCTACAATATCTAATATATCAAAATTTCCATAAACATCTATCTTTAAAGAAAAAGATGTAGAATACAAACATAAAATTATTTAATTAAAGATAATAATGCTCTATTGAAGTTTGGTGCACATAATTTTTACATTATAATAATTAAGTTTTATACATTAATTATTAAATTTACAAGAGAAGCATAAACTCTTAAGTTATATCTTTATCATTAATATATTATGTCATTGATTTTTATTTTTTTTCAACTCCTGTCGAATTTTGCTTGAAACAAATCAAAATATTCAAACATACAAGATGTGTTTAATAAGTTACATGTGATATATATCATTATATGAACATCCATAATCATACTATATTCATTAAAAATTTCTAAATATATATATCGCCAATTAGGTTATATAATATTTGTTTAATGGCATTTGCTAATTTAACAAATTAGCATCGTGATATAATACATGATATACCTCACTATTATGTTTTGTAGCTCGTATTAGAAGACATGCTGCTGCTCTCTTTAGCAAAGTGCTGCTGTCATCTCTTTAATTAAGTCCTCCTGCTACTTCACACATCATTATTAACTATACAAAAAATCATCAACAATGAATTTACTGTGCTCCATAGAGCCCTCCAGCGAAGTCCGAATCTTCTCCAATCAAAAGCCACGGTCCAGATGATGTCCAGGAAGGATCTCAATCCCCACCGGGAAAGCTAGCAAGCTAGAGGTTGGCCGGCTCAAGAGAGAAGAAGACATAATGAAGCTGCTCAAGACATTAGCAATGTAGACCCCCCCCATACTTGTCACTCCTTCGTCCTAGCGCCTCATTATGTCTCCTTCTCTCCAGAACTGCACAGCCAGAAAGCTCTCCCATTATTTGTCCACCTTAGACACTCCTTCGTGCTTCTGGCTTGGGGCTCATCTCAGTCTGTTAACACGAGCGCGTGCTAATAACTCTGGCCCTCCTGCTCTTGTCATCCTCTCCCAGTTCGCCAGTTTCTCCATTACAACAAGTACGTCTGAGACGAAGCAGTAATTGTCATGCAAACATTCTTAGTGGGCGGTCACACAGCAATCCTTTCTTTCTTCTGTCAAAGTTTCTTCTTTCCTGTTTTGATTTGTAAAACATTAAATAAGATTGTGTTCACTTATATTTTAATTTATCTCTGATGATTCTTTTTAAAATAGTTATCACAAATCATTATTGTTTTGTTTTCTTTTGAAAACCTTATATTATGTTCTTTCAGTTTTATACTTGAATTATAGAACACAAATCTTATACGTCAATTCCTTGATTTTGAGTTGAAGAAGAGACAAAGCAATAATAATTTATATTGATTTGCTCTAGTGTCTTAATATGTTAGTCTCTACTCCCTTACATATAGACTCTAATTACATTGTTTTTAAAGTTTTAACTTCTACTTGATTAATGTCTTCATTTATTCACAAGATAAATCCCTAATTTGCCTTTGTCTCTTATACTTATTAGAAGTCCTTTTTAAAGGCACTATAAGTATAAAACCAAAATGTAAATAAGAAGGGAACACAAATAAAAGATTCCAGTGATAAATTTGTTTATATCTTTGTTTTCACATTAGATCTAAAGGAGCTAACAACTACTATGTAAACCTTTTTGACCTTAGAGGCAGTAATTTAAGTGAGTTCACATCATATACTAATCTTTCTTTTGTTGAGTTTTTTCCTTCTTTAAGCATTTGCTTGGGGCTTTTGTCCGAAGTATTGTTGTGGCAAATGGTTATTACTTATGCCAGTTGTGGGTGTTATATGTTGGTAAATGTTAGTACTTGGTTTTTAATGTTGTAATATTTCTTTTATGAGAGCATTTTCATTGGGCAAAAACAATAATGTAGTGGCTACTTTGCAATTCAACTCATGTTGTGGGTGTTCATGGGTGTCAATTGGTTATTGCATTTGCCGAATAAGTGTTGGTTTGGTTTTTCATTTACCAAGAATAGCAAATACCTTTGTTTTCAAACATATTTGCCTTTTTCCTTTTTAGGCATTTGTAAGTGCATTTTGCTCAATGCAAATCTCCTTTTTTTTTCACTATTGTGTGGGTCATTCTCTCTCTGTTGTATCTTTCTTCTTCCATTGTTTTAATCCTTTGACATTTGTGAACTGTTGTTAAGTGCTTCTACTAGGGAATGTGTTAATAGTTTTTTCCATGAAAATTATGTTGGGAACATAATATTGATTCATTCGCAATTAGTGATTATCTTCTTGTTATTTCTTATTGGTGACATCATTCAAATATGGAAATACAAATTTAAATGAATAAGTGGATATTCAACTAGGTTGATAATTTTATTAAGATTATTTATTTTTGATTGTTGTTTTAAGCATTTGTTAGTGCTAATTAGGAGGTTTCTAGTGTTGTTGTGGCCTTGTATTATGTTCAGATAATTCATGCCCTTATGGGCTTATGTACATCACACTCTTAACAACCCAAATGATGTCAATTATTCTTCTGGGTGCTTGTTAGTATGGGTTAGGATGATTTTATTTGTGTTTCAAGGTGTTAGTTAGGTGCTTAATAAGAATAAATTTTAATTATTTTAAAGTAATGTATTTAATATGTTTAATTTAATTTAATATGATTAATCTCTAGTGAAGGAATATTCTATAGGAATATTCTCAAGAATTGAATATGTTGCATTTATGTTCAAAACATATATAAACTCTCCATGGAATCGTTGTGCATGCAAAGGGTTGGGATTTCTTGTGTATTTTGAGTAGCTCACATGTATGATAAGACATGAAATGTATCTCTTGAACCTTAGAGAATAACTTGAGTAGACTTTAAGATCCTGTCTCAATAAACCTAAATAGGCTCATGTCCTAACCTCATCAACGAGATGTGCCTTACACATATCTTCATGACAGAGCAAAGGCATCCTCACTTACTCCTTGAGAAATCACCCTCATCTGGGAGTACAACCCCTTTAGGTGACAAGGGGTACTTCAAGTTGTGACTAACCCATAAGGGTTTGAGTGGTCAAGTTATACCCTAGACCTAGAGTTAGTACTTAGTGAGGACACGAGTGTGTGCTAGAAGCAAACATGAGTGTTTTGTTAAGTAAACTCCCCAAGGTTAGGTTTGGATAACCCTAAAAACATGACCTTGCAAGTGCCTCACGAAATGGGCTCTTGCTAATGAGCTTCAGTTGTTCCACCCTTAAATCCCAAGAAGAAGACCCCTTTTTAACTGAGTATGCTAATAACACATCTAATTAAGAAATTGAATCTTCTTTAAGTGAATGCCCAAGGCTTAGCACCTAATGTGAGCACAAGCTTGCATGCTTGTTAGAGTATCCAACCCCTCGGCATTTAGCCCATGAGACAACCCAAAAGGCGTGCTTTGGGTATTGTACCATCCAACCTAGTGTCACATGAAGATGTAACACTGTTTTTTAAGATGTAGGCTATCATGCTATAGTCCCTTAGATTTAAGAGTTGCACCATGTGCCACAATGTGACTCTCCAATGCCAACTCTAGAACCCCTATATGATCCCTTAAAAATTGAGTAACGTGAACCTGTCAACAAAGATCCCACGTTCAAGGACATGAATGTGCCTTACTTAACCGTGAGTGCTACACCTAACTTGACGTGGAGGAGGAGGTTGAAGACACAACCTCTAACCCTTAGAATGTGTATTCCGACAAAACCTTTCAGTCATGGATTCATCAACATTAAGGGTAGGCTACCTCGAAGGTGGGTTAGTGCAGCATAATAAGGGGTTGTGCCTTAACAACTAGTTAGAACTTGCATTAGTAGAGAGTAACAAACTCAGTCATGAACCTAAAAACTCTTCTACTACATACTCTACCTTATTTATGTGATGGAGCCCCCTCCCCCCTCACTTTTTATATATGTGTAAGTTGGCTTGGAATTCCAAGCCCTTGTTAATTGATGAGCTTATGTTTAACCTAATTCCTCCCTACCTGAGGGGGTGGGGTGGGTTAAGGCAACCCTAGGGGTGTTCCTAACCCTATTTACATGTTAAACTCATTTGCATTAACCGAAAAAAACTAATTAGAATGTCAAAATCGGATGAGAGTTTTTCTAAATAGAAGTGCTAGCTTCATTTAAAGTTTCTTATAAATATTTAATGATACTTGGTCAGACCATCATTATATACCCAAGTGCATTAACTAGGCATGTTTCTTTTATACCTAGGGCTTATTACATAATCTAATAACTAACAACAGTCAACTTTCAAAGTAAAGGGTCGAGTTATAGTAAAAATTATGACACTAAGCATGCAACCACATGAGTGCCTCACAATAGGGCTCATGCTAATGAATTTAGGTTGTTCAACTTTTGAACATGTTCACACACCCCAAAAAGAATGCCCCTAACCGAGTGTTTGTTAACACACCCATTATGAGACCTAACCTCCCTTTAGTGAATGCCCAAGGCTTAGCTCCCTAATGTGAGAACAAGTGCGCTTACTTACTAGAGTATTTAATTATTTGACATTAAACTATAACACAATCCCAAAGGGCATGCCTCGAGCGTTGTACTATGTGTCAAGTAGCCCAATGTCACATCTTCATGTGACACTATTTTCCAAGATATGAGCTATCTCACCATAACCCCCTCAGACTTAAGAGCTACACTTAGTGTTATAAAACATGGCTTCCAAATGCCAATTTTAAAACCCCTTTATGAATTATTAAGAACTTAGTAAAGAGAACTTGTCAATCAAGATTCCAGTTAGGTAAGAACATAAACGCGTCCTACTTAGCCGCTAATGCCACTTTTAGTTTGACATGAAGGAGCTTGGAGACATGCTTCAACCTTTAACCATTGAAACATGTATTCCAATAAAACCTCCTAAGTGCGAATTCACCAATGATGGCTACCCTTAGGGTGTGACGTACTCTATTGATTGGAAGTTAGAGCGGCATAATATAAGTTATGTTTTGATGCCACAAGCTAAAACTTGCACTAGTAGGAGAATAACAAATTCAATTGTGAACTCTCTCTACTATTGCCCTACCTTATTTCCATGACGGAGCCCAACCCCCTCCCCTCCCTCCCTCTTTTTCCTACTTGTGTGAGTGAGCTAACACATAAAAATAGCCTCGATATTAACTAAATGGGACTCCAAGGAGGTTTTAAGGCATGGGGTTAGGGCAACCCTAGACCCAAGAGTGTTCCTAACCATATTTGACATGCCAAACTCATCACACACGAACATGGGAGAGTTTTAAATAATACACACTTGAGGTATTTAGTGATAATCGGTCAAATCATTCTTAAATACTTGAGTGCAATAAGTGGGGTTATTTTTCACTCATTATATGTTATTATATATTAACTTTAATATCATAGTTTTTACTTTACTTTGGAATTAATTATTATCACCTACTGTAATTTGTGTTTGTACTTGTATCTTGCTTTCTTTAATATAATTATCAAACTGTGAATAAAAGTGTCCTAAACTAACCCTTTTGTTGTAAGTTTAGCTGGATCATTCATTTACATGTGTCACTATTTAAAGAGAAAACACACTTATTGTTAATTAATTAGAAAGTATATATCAAACCTTTAAGTTAATGATGCAATAAAATATTGATACAAAACTTAATAAGTAACTGAATAAACATTATTCAATAAAGAATCCATTAGTGTCTTCACGAGCTATTAGTTAATTCTTTGTTAATGAATATTAGATATTATTATTACTTAAATGCACCAGGGCTCCTCTCTAATTTTATTAATACGATTGTACAACTAAAGAAAAAAAAATTCTAAAATGAACCTTCACTAGAAGTGATAATAAGATTAGTTGAATAACTTTGGTGTCACATTATGTCTTATGAAATTAAATTAATAAAAGCTTGTCATGAATGAAAAAGTTAATTAACAAGTATGTCAAATATATTTAGAATATTTAAAAATATACATAAAATATTTTTTCACTGCACTCTTATTTATATATATATATATAGGTAAATTGTGTAAGAGAATTGACACATATACATATGTGTTTGTGTTTTTTTGTAGGCACACCTTCATGTTGTGAAAAAATGGTAAAGTAGTGGCACTATTGAACATAGCTCTAAGTGTTTATACGATGGAGTTGCTATAATGAAGTGAGCTATCGAAAAAGGAACATGAGGATGGAAAAACACACTAAATATATTAATTATTAATCATTTTACTTTTAATTATATAAACATTTAAATTAATTATAGTTTAATATTAATTGGTTATTTAAATAGTTTATAACTTTATTTATCAGATTCTTCAACATTCATTAAAATTGCTGGATTGCATGTTTAGAAAATACAAAATAGCTATATTAAAACACTATATTATTTATATTAAAATGTTATTATCAAAGTGAGACTATTAAAGTCTAGCATAAACATGGAGAGTGTAACTAACATAACTATTTACTATCAAATGTTATTTACTTTGATATAAATTTAATAAGTTAATAGGTTCAATATATTAAAGTTAAAGAAAAATTTAGGAAATCACTCATATTCCAAAATGTGTTAATCTCCATGATGAGAATTTTTTTCATCTTTCAATAGTAAATCAATGTTAATTATCATTAACTATAATAATAATTAAGTTAAATTAAAAGGTTGGAAATGCTAGAGAGTGTTGCCTTCTCTCTCTCTTATATTTAAATTATAAGGTGTGTATATATATGATCTATATCTATCATAACAATCATTAACATGTATAACACATATATTATGGTTTCTAGTTATATACATATTATATGTAATGTTGAAAAATGATTTACCATATATATGTAACACAATATACTTGTAATGTAGTATAAATAAGAACATGATATGCATATAAAATATAATATAAGTACTATGTATGATTTATAATGTATAATTAGTTTATATGATATTCATTTATATATGATTAGTTTATATATATATATATAGAGAGAGAGAGAGAGAGAGAGAGAGCACGTATCTAGTAGTTATAGATGGAATATATCTATCACATGTGAGTGAATCTTCGTAGCATCTCTACTCCCCTATATAGCACACCTCTGGATCTTTTCACCGGCTCCTGTAAACAGCCACAAGTCACAAACCATCTCGGTGTGCCTCTCCCTCTCTAAAAAATACACATACAATACCTGGATTGGTACCGGACGTCTAGGGATAGACACCCTTAAAAGACCATCACACAGCTCGTGAGTGATGTTGTGTCTAGAGACATCTTCCATAAGGATGAACTGTGACAGCAAAGATCTTCCTTGGACCGCCCCTCTTTGTCCAATACCTTTCCCACCTCCAACTCCCTGTCCTCAGTAAACTCCTCTGATCGAAATAACACTATCTTCTTCTACCTGTACCGTACACATACATATGCGTGAGCATATCCTTCGTGTGTGTGTGTGTGTGTGCGCGTGAGAGAGAGAGAGAGAGAGAGAGAAAGAGAGAGAGAGAGAGAGAGCATATACATACATGATGCAGGTGTTAAATTTAGGTTATATGTATGTTTCTGTGTGAACTTACATTACATATATATAATGCTATATGTGTATAGTTAGATTACGTAACATTCTGCGTAAAGACGAGCTTACAGCGTACTAACCTGGATCTGTACAGACTTGACACGCGGCATCTCAAGGAGGAAGAGATAGGAATCCGACAACTGATGTATGTCCGTCAACGGAGTTACGGTGACGGACTCGTTAACGGGGCAGGGTGGCGGTATGCGAGACAAAGGCAGCGGTTTGATGACTTCATCTAAACACTCCACGGTGCAACTACCCATCCTGAGGGGGAAGAGGAATATGCTCCGTCG
This sequence comes from Selaginella tamariscina, assembly GCA_003024785.1. NCBI lineage: Eukaryota > Viridiplantae > Streptophyta > Lycopodiopsida > Selaginellales > Selaginellaceae > Selaginella > Selaginella tamariscina. Next base: position 40,620 of record PUQB01000517.1, read on the forward strand.
TGTCCACTTCCGTGTTCGCTCCTTGGTCATGTAGAATGGGGACAGTGACCTTCAGCACCAACTTGTGCGTGTTAGTACGCCATACACATGCCCAGAACGGATCTCCACACTCAGAGTGTGATATGCCATGAACATACATAAATATAATCTATACCTTTAACAGGCCGTCGCTCAACTCGTGAGTGATATGGTGCATATCCACATCGAGCCAAGGACAAACTTACGAGCAAAGACTTTGATGGGTGCCCCTCTGTCAGCACGAGCCAGTTGACGAAACAGCTCTTCCACGACAACTCCTTTAATGGAGAGGACACGAGAAGCCTCGTCCACCTGCAAACAAAAGCCTCGTTTTTTATCTCTCGTATATGTACACACAAACATGATCATACAGAATTTCTGACCTCTAACTGGACGGATTGGACACCGGGCATCTCCAGGAAGAAGAGATAGGAGTCGGGAAGAGAAACGATGTCCGTCAATGTGCTGGGAATGATGGAAATCCCCATGCCGCATCTATAGAGTAGATACATGGGCTCTTCCTTAATCTCTTTGGAGGCAGAGCAGCTCGTCCTTGTGGATTGCTTCCCACAGTTGTTGTCGCATCCCTGCGCCACTACCACTAGCGCCAATGCGCACACCGCCAGAATCAGTCGCATCCTCTTCATCGCAAAGAACCCTTCGCACAAGGTTTAACTCTTATTACAGAATATTAAAGTAATATACTCTGAAATTCCGAATAGTATACATACACACACAAATATATATACCTTGGTACAAAAGTGTTTTTATTAGTTGGAACTTGTGAGAAGCCGATAACAACGATGCATAACCAGCCAGTAAACCCTCGTACATGTTAACCTTCTCCAATCGTAAGGCTTTGGTAACAGCCATGGTGAATAAACATGCAAAAAACATGTATATCGATTTACTCCTACTCAATGCTTTAACACAAATACGTATAACAAATATTAACTAATCATTATTACCAAATTAATTAGCCAGCACGCCTTACGTCTCATACATACATACATACGTATACATATATCTTATTTGTTATGTATTGATAGTTATACACACGCACACACGCAGGCACCCGTAAACACATGTTGTTTGCAAAAACACTACCATCCTATTAATATTATATATATAAATACCTTTTTATATTCCATTAACCACACGTTCTTTAGTGTTCTTCCAATCTAGGAAACGAAAAAACTAACCATATTTCTGTCTTCAAGTACAGTATCAACCACCGTCCTCTTAAAAAGTCTCTATGCGCTTCTAATATGTATACCACAAGTTAATCTTTTATTCACTAATACACACACTCATACATACCCACGAGGCTCGTTCGGTAAGTTCAATACTGTGTCAGAATAATAAAAATCAAAAAGTGCATTTACAATAATTCTGGAAGGTAATCTTTTAAAAATTAAGTGTAAAATATCATTACATATTACAATATCAGGCCACGGCAATAAACACTCATCTTGCTCATCCCCATTAGTATCGTTTGTTTGCTTGCCGTGTGTGTGTACCTGCATAGAAACCTCAGCGTGTGTGTGTGTACGTGCATAAAAAGAAACATTGTATCTCCACATTGCATAGTAAATACCACGTAAACTAAATGCTAAGCTGTGGCCTAAATGTGTGATTAATTAAGATTGAAGATAAAAAATATATGAATTGAGTTTATTAATGGTTATTATACTGTTCAAAATTTATATAATATATAGGTATAATATTACTGTATACCACAAGTTTGTCATATTTTGGTCTTAAAAGCTTGTAGATATCTTGCACATTCAATATACAACCATGTAAGTAAAACGAATTAGTTCCAATTATAAGGCTAAGTTTAAACTCCACCTCGATGTAACGGAGGTCGAGCTCTTAGTTATAAATAATTCATCATCTAGTGTACGAATAGTAGTCGATTTAATTTCCACATAACTCCTATGGTTCAACTACATCATTATATATATGCATTATAAAGATTATTATGTTTAAGGTTAATCTAATATATTATTTTTAAACCTTGTTTCCCGTTTTTGTTTTCAGTGATTCCTTAATTAAAAAATAAACAATTTTATTAGTATATAACCTCACAATATGCTATAGACATGCAGTACAAATACGTACACAAATATAAATCTCAGTATATACTCATTATTCACTTAAGTTAAATGACCTAAATCATATCGTATAATTTCAACATAAATCACAAATTTTATGTTATATATGATTTATGTAATGAAATTAATATACTTATCGTACTTAAAAATAATCACAAGTAAAGTTAAAGTTACATGCAAAAGAAAAATACATCAAATAATTAACATAAATTTTATGTTATATTTCCCGCTGGAATGCACGCAATATATAAGAAGTAAAGCACTATCCATAAAGAGAAAGCTATATTATAAATATAATACTTGTATGTACTTATAAATGCAAAGTAAATTGAATATGAAGAGACTTATGAATAATAATAATATATATATATATATATATATATATATATATATATATATATATATATATATATATATATAGTTCTAAACTTACATATGTATATACACATGTATAAAGAAATTTATATTTTTTCTTAAGAACCTACAGACACATATAAACATAATCATATGTATGAATATATTTATTTACATATTTCTTTTCATAAATAAAACATTTTAATATTAAATATAGAATTTACAACAACATATACTTATCTCTTATCTCCCCTTGCCGAACATGTACGCTCGCTTTTCCGTTGCCTGTAATGTGTGTGCGTGTATGTGAGTGTGGTGTACGTATGTGTGTTATAAGAGCTCAAAACGCTCTAACATACTGAGCGCGTGTGTGATACAGAAACACACATTACCTGGGGATTCCTATTGATCTACGTGCTGATGTGTAATGCCACGTGGCATTTGAATGTGTAAAGTTATCTTTTATTGTTGACAATTATGATGAGCCAAAATATAGCAAAAGATACTTTAATTAAATAATTAAACCTTATATTATTTTCACTTATTTAAAAATGGCTATATTTAAGGTATGATTTTAGGATATAGTGCATATGCTAATTGAATAGTTAGATTTTATTTTAATATCATTTTTAGTTAATAATAACATTTATCTAGAAGTTAAATGTTGTTGATTTAAATTTAAATAATATTGTATAAAAATAAATATATTAGTAATTTTATTGAATTTAAATAAGAGGGTTTGGACATTGATGATAAAATATATTTTAATTAAATAATTAAAATTTTATTTCAACCAGGGAAATGATAATAAATACATTAACAATATTATATTTTTGACAGAGGAGATATACAATTTATGTTTTACATAATATTTGCACAAAAATTAAAAGATATTAATAATATGTTAGGTATATGTATGTTGTATTAAATAATATTAAGAATTTCTAAAATACAAGTATAGGCTACCAATATTCTATATTAAACACGCACACAAGTTTTGAAATTATGATTTAATAGATAGAAGTTATATTAATGTTTCATATGCTTCTCAAGTTCAAGTGAAATGAAGAGTTAATATTAATATAATAACAGTATTTATCTTTAATCTTAGCATTTATGTTTATTTTTAAGTATTATTTATCTTAAACAAATTGTTGTGTATAAAACTTAATTAATTGACATGTATTTAAAGAAAACTTAAATATGCTAAATGATGCATATAAGTGAAATACATGGGATGTTAATTATTACTATATATATATATATATATATATATATATATATATATATAATATACAATATATTATTACATAATATTTGACACATAATATTTTCTCTTTAGAATAGTATAAATACAGAAAAGTAATTAATAGTTTTATAAACTTAAACATATATGCATGTATACGCAAGTTTTTAAATATTTCTAAAGATTATAAAATTGATAGTTTAGTTTATTATAAACTATATATATATATAACATGTCTACAAAAGAAATTATTATTTTTGTTCATGAACCTTAAAGAACAATATGAATATGCATTTCACACACACACACACAAACATAATCGTACTGGAACGCTTTCGTAATCCAGCCTCCCTTTTTGTATTAATAATAATTAATTAAAGCTTAATTAATTGGTAAATACATATTTAAAGAAAACTTAAATATACTAAATAATATGTATAAACCCTGATGATCTTTAATTTATATCTTCTAAATGTATATTAAATTATTAAAATAATTAGTTTAATTAATTGTGATTAAGGGAGGGGCCTGAATTGTGAAAACTAGCCATCATATTTATATGTATGATTTCTTTATATATTCATTTTGCATATATTTTAATATATAATTTACTAGTTTATACCACAATATACATATATTTTATTTTATTTTATAACAAAAAAACAATTTTTTTAATGAGTTACCAGCTGAGTTAAATAATAATGCATATGTAAAATCAGGTAGTGCAATAACGTTAAAATCATGTATTATATAAACATTTTTTACATTTAATAAATATGTATAGATATATTTATGGAAAATTATATAGAAATATTGTACATTGTATTATTATGTATGAATATATAATGCATTATTATCATGTTATGAATATGTTTAGATATTTAGTCTTTTATATGCTATTAATGTAAAATTTACTACTCATAATTGTGAACTCTCTCTCTATGTGTGTGTGTGTGTGTATGTATATATATATATGTGTGTGTGTGTGTGTACATATATTTACTTGTATAATCATTGATATATCTATATATCATTTGTCATGAATTTGTAATAAAGAAAAGAAAATAAAAGATGGAACATACATGTATTATTATATAATGTATTATTATTATTATTATAGTCTTAACTCCATGGCCACTTAAATGCAGTAGCAGCTCTGGCTTTCTGAAGAGCATCAAGAGCCCTGGCCTGAGCTTCTTGTGCTGCCTTGTCAACTCGAGGCCTACATATTTGAGAAAGCTTAACACAACAACACGCACACGCGCGCGCGCACACACACATGCACAGAAATATTAAATATGTAATTATAAGACTTACTCTTGTTTGGCAGTGTCAAGCTCTGGCGATGTCGGTCCCTTAGTATCTTTGTATCTACACAGTTTAAAACAAAAATAATCACAATAGTACACATAAATATGCACACACACATATACACACACACACACCAACGTACTTATAAACTACATACTCAGTAGTGTCAGTCTTTGGCGGTGTAGGAGAAGTGACCGATTTAGTATCCTTATTTCTACAAAAGAAAATATCAAGGTAGGCCGTTAGAGAGAGAGAGAGCATAATTGGTGTATATTTGATATACACCTATTTTACATGATAATTATATACAAATGATAAGAGGATAATTCACCTATTAAAATTATTATTATGTACAGATGCTATACTCTCTCACTCACACACCAAACAGGATGGTCTCTCCTTCCTTCCCTCTCTCTCTCTCTTCTCTCTCTCACCACACACACACACACACACACACACAAACACCTTGAATCAGGTGATGACTGTTCCATTGTCTTTGGTGGGCTAGGTGTGGGAGAACTTGGTGGCTTAAGGTCCTCATATCTGGAAAATAGTATTATACTAATTTGCTTTTTGATCGATTAATAATCATAATTAATAGGAATATAAAACTATAAAACTATATAGAAAATAGGTATGTACCTGGTGTAAGGTGATAAGGGCTTTGATGCTGGCAAAGGCGATGAAGCTGTCTGCTAAACAATTATTCATCAATAATAATTAATGATATCATACATATATTTTCATAACAAGAAAAATTGAAAAATATAAACGATTGTTTTATTTAATATTAATAGATAGTAATTATCCATGATACCTTGCATTCAAGGTTTTTACTCTTTGTTCCTTCCCGGAGAGTGCGGAACTTTTATCGTCCTCCACTTCTGCGAGACAATAGCAATAGTAATTAATTATACAGAATTTAATAAGTTCATACATTTCTAATATAGGTAATAGTTCTTGATATGTAATAATTATTATTATTACTAATCTTATCAATTACTATTTAAGTGTGTGTCGAGAGAGTTTCATCTTCAAAAAGGTCTTACCAGAAGCTGGTGTCTGTGGAGATGGAGAAGCAGGAGGCTTAAGGTCTGTATATCTGCAGCAATATACAATTAAAAAATCTATAGAATATATATTCATATGTAATTATATAGTATTACATATGTTAAAGCTATTCACCATACTATAAATGCAAAATAAACATATTCAATCAATATTTGTTAAATAAATGTGTGGTATGGAGTTGTGTATTGTTTGATATACATAGATACGTGTGCGTGTTTGTGTTACACATATGCCATGTCTTATACCTTGAGTAGGTAGACAACGGTGCTGGTTGACCATTCGAGTCAGAGTCAATTGATGGAGTTGACTCTGACTCCGCCGATGAAATTGAGTTCGACTTAACTGGCTGACTAGGTTTGACGTTTTCCTTCTGCCACGGCCAACGAAACGCAGGAGTATTAGTCTCTGAAAATATCCGTATTGGACTCCGTATCAGTTTTCGTATCTTCCATATTAGATTCCTTAGTATTTTTTGTAGAACTCTCTGCGCTTGGCGCCTTTGGCATTGGAGAAGATGGTGGCTTTAGATCAGAGTATCTAGTACATGATGGAAATTAGCATACTATATACTCATATTACTACGTTTTCTTGTTAAAGAACTTTACCGGTTGTAAGGTGATAAGGTCTTGATGTTTTAGCTTCCTCCACGTTCTCCTTTTGCGGAGGCCTGAAAGACGTGTGTGTGTGTGTGTGTGTGTGAGAGAAGAGAGAGAGAGAGACAGACAGACAGACAGACAGACAGGTGGGGTACATCAAATAGACACCTATGCACAATTGTAGCTTATAATACCTTGTAGCAGATGGGGTTGGTTTTGTAGTTTCCTTAGTGGTCTCAGGGTCGTCTCTTCAAAGGGCTGGAAAATAAGTAATTATAAGATAGTGTGCGTGCCCACATACACACGCTTTTGTACAGATTATTAAGTAAATCATAGAAAAAACTATCATAAAGAGAGAGTGAATATTCTATTGTACCTGAATATACAACTATATATGTGTAGCTTATTATACTTGTATTAGATGAGGTTGCTTTTGTGGTCTCAGTGCTCTCAGAATAGACTTTTTGCAAAGGGCTGAAGGCAAGGAACTTAAAAGACGAATTGTGTGTGTGTGTTGTGTATATAAACATTTATATATACACGCTTGTATACAGATAAGAAGTAAATCATATAATGAGCTAAAAATAAAAACCTTGTATCTGAGGGATTGTTGACTTGGGATCTCCTTGGTGACAGGTTTATCTTTCTGTGAAACGCTGAAAGAAAAACCATGAGAGAGTGCGTGTGTCCATGGTCGCTCATATATATATATATATATATATAACAATAACGAAGTACCTTGCATCTATTTCATTAACGGTCTTGGGCTCCGTTTGCTGTGAAACACTGGAGAACAAGTCACACATTATTATAAAGACTTAAGTGTGTGTGTAACATTATGCATAGTTTGTGTCTACGTGTGTGTGCTCTACATATAGTAAGTATATAATATTATATTATATGTTATATAAGTAAAGATACCTTGTATTTGTGTCTGCGTCTTCTTGTTGCCAAAACCATCGAAATTTGCCCGGTTTTTTGGGAACCTCCTCAATTACCTCCGTGTTTTCTTCCTTGGGCGGTTCTTCACTTTTCACTGGTTTAACTGGTTTTCCATCCAATTGTTTACCATATTTTTCGCTCTTAGCTACTTGTTTTGCATAACTCTTTGGAGGTTTTGAGTCTTCTGCTTCCACAGAAGAAGCGATTCTCTCTTTCTCTTCCTTACTCAACCTGCATTAATGTAATTAAGCCCACACAACACACGTGTGCCTGTGTGTGTATATAATATGAATAAGGTTTGCTCTTATGTGAGATGTAGTTTGATCGCGAATATAAAATTTACACGCGCGCGCGCAAACACACACACCCTCTACGAAACATTAGTATTAAAATCTAAAACAAATTATCTATTAAGCATATAAAAGACAAAAAGGCTTATCTTTTTCGAATAATAATTGAGGTTTTACTCAATTTACTATCTTTATATATATCTTTTTATAGTGTTTGACATAAGTGTTGCTCCCAGTTTGCATACATATATTGTGAACGTTACACACGCAACCCACACTATATATGTACAGAAAATTCTCATTAACTGGATGCGTAGCCACTAACACACACACACACACACACACGCACACGCACACGCACACGCAGAGATACAATATTTGATATAATGGCATAGCCAGGTATAATATGGACTTACATATCGTATTTTGACACCTCTTAGCATAGCTGGTAACTAATATGTCTTATTACACACACAGACACACAACACGCACACACACGAACAGACAGACACACACATATATATTCAGTTCTCTTTTTAGTTATCATACGTTAATATGTGTATATACTAATAATGTTAATAAGTAATAATAAATTATACATATAAAATAGTGTATATTATTAAATAATTAAATAATGCATTTTTCGTTAAATTTCCGGGCTGGTTCTTCTCGTAGATAGTATGATCTATATTATCTAATATACATATGCATTTATAAGATGTGTTGTGTGTGTGTATGTGTGTGTGTGTGTGAGAGAGAGAGAGAGAGAGAAGAGGCTTACAGCTTTCCTTCTTTAGCAGCCACCATAGCAGCATTTGCCATGGCGTTGGCTCTTGCAGCAGCAGAAATAGCATCTCTTGCTTTCTCAGTTAATTCCTTCCTTTTCTTTTGTAAATTTTCTGCCTCTGCCGTTAACATTGCTTCCTGTTGTTTTAACTCCTTGAACCTGTATTAAATAATGTGTTAACAATCAATTAATGTATTACATTTTAATATATGATTACATATATTTAAAGATTAAAATAGGTTTCTAAATTCTTAAAACGAATGCAAATTCAGTAATAAAATAAATTTGTACAATAAACTATTTCCATTTAGAATAACTTTTAGAGTTTTGCAAAACATCATCTAACATGAAATGTTCATCTTAAATTTTAAGTTTAAATATATTCATTTCCAAATATCATAAATATATAAAGTTCTTACTTTGGTACTAAAATATCAACTTGGGAGTTTTTAACCTCAACAGGCTTTTCCTCTTGTTGTTTGACAGGCTTAGTGTTTTGTTTAGTTCCAACTTTCTGCACTTTCAACACGTCAAAATGGAACAAGTAAATAGCTAAATAAATATAAAATTAATAAACCAAATAAATAAAATAAATATAGGTGTGTATGTATATAGATAAGTTTATGTGATATCATATTAAGACAATAAATAGCCAGGTTTTGAAAAATAATAATCAATTCTATATAGTTAAATAAATTATAAAAACTTATATAAAATAAATCATACCTTAGTTGTAGTTCTATCAGAGGGTATTCCTGCTAAGAGTTCTTCAATAGGCCGTAAAGGGGCAGTTGTTTCTGCAATTGCCTCCAATATTTTGTTCTCCCCCAGCTCCAAATTGTTCACTATACATGCTATTAATTCAGCAACCTGGAACGCTGGAAAATAATAATAAATACTAACGTAACTAACATTAATAAATAGAAATATTATTGTATTTTTTACGATGATTAATAAACAATTAACACGTTTTCATAAGATGAGAAACTAAGCACTAGAGGTATGTATAGGATATTCCCGCGTATCACTTCAAACATTCTAAGAATATCCTGACACATAGACGCACGCACTGGTGAATGTCTGTATGTATGAACGAGTTACGTAGTAACATATATAGTAGTATAATGATATAATTAAATTAAATACATGAAAATAATGGTAAGAAAACTACCTGAAGTCTTGATACCTGGCCTCCAGTTAAAGCATCTTTAGGAGCTAACCTGAGATTATGCGTTCCTTAAATGCATCTGTTGGCCGTTCCATTCCACCCGGTCTCAGAATCTATTATAATGATGTTATTTAATTATATAAATTATTAAATTTAATATTAATCATTAAGTAATTGAATCGTATCTTAAATATCGAAACATTACCGTGTACACCAAACCGCTCTCAGTGAGAGCCTTCTCTGCTTTTGCTTTCCAAATAAGTACTCCCCAAAACAAGCTGGCATCAAAGATAAATACACATGGTGTGCCTCTGTGTGTGTGTGTGTGTGAGAGAGAGAGAGAGAGAGAGATTACTTGAGGACAGAAGCTGGCCAGCCAAACTTTGTTGTACCCAAGGATGTGACAAGTATAAAGTGCTTCACACCAGCATTTTTAGCTGTCATAAAATCTGTTACGATAACTTCTCACACATAATCGCACTATTAGTACGTAATTAATACAATCGTCTGTGTATTTATATTTTATATTAAATACGCTTACCAGAGATGATGAGATTTTCCGTTGCCTTATAATCGATCCTGTATGGTCCAGTAATATCAAGTATCTTTTTCTCGCTAGCACCAATTGCACAAATTACAACTCCTGCATTCCCAAAGCAATATAATATTTCAGAAATTTAAACACATACACACATGTACATATATAGCGGCCACTTTGTGTGTATATAAAACGCGTTTGAACGTATGTATATACACAATGTCCGCATGAATGTCTGTGTACATATAGCACCTGCATTTCCCAGTGCAGGTTCGATTCCTTCAGGCTTTCTAAATCGCATTCTACAAAGTCCAGTAACTGTTCTTGTTGCTTTTTTGCACCAAAGAATGAAAGTACTTTGGAAATTGGTGTAGTTGAGTTTGTTTCCTCTGTAGTTGCTTCCTGCATACGAACATAAACGGTATTTACATGTATATGCATGTGTATATATACATGTGGAATACATACCTATAGATAAATTATGCATGTGCACGGCAGGTATATTATATGTGTGACGTGTAAGTATACATTCATAGAGCTTGACTCCGTAGGGGTATTTTCCCCTAAAGCATACAGATCCACAAATACACAAGCACCTGTTGCAAATACAGATACAAGAGAGAGAGATAGGAGGGGAGGGGAGGAAGGTAGAGAGTCATCTAAACAGTATAAGTACTTAACGTATGTGCATATGTGTGTACACACCAATTACCGCAAACATGGTTTGGGCTTTATCGATGTTACGAACTCCAGTACGAACTTGAAATCCCAACTTCAACAGCTCCCTGTTATGACGAATAAACTGTTGAGTATTTTTATAATATGAATGATAATAATAATTAAAAATGGCTTACTTAACAATCCTTGATCCAACTTGCCCCGTTGCACCAGCAACAAATACAATATTGTCATTTTTCTTTAGCTTTCCAGCCTTCTTTGTGCTAGTATCTTCACTGGTTGCACTTGTAGCTCGTATGCTGCACATATATGTATATATGTCAGTTTTCATACGTTCTCGCACACACATATATAATATTTGTGTGTGTGTGTGTGTGTGTGTGTGAAGAGAGAGAGAGAGAGAGAGAGAGAAGAGAGAGAGAGAGAGAGAGAGAAGAGAGAGTGAGAGAGAGAGAGTGAGAGAGAGAGAGAGTGAGAGAGAGAGAGAGAGAGAGAGGTCTTAACATCATATAACCCTTAACATTATATGATCTTAAGAAAGTTGAAAATGAAAACATATTAATTTCTGACGAAAATTACTGGAACACATTGGACAGGTTTTCCTAAACTTCAATTAAAAACAATTGACATTTATCTCACACACACATGCATGCACGCATGCCATAACGCGTGCATGTATGTATCTTAAGAGATAAATACTAATCTGTATGCACATTTCCTACATGACAGGTATGATGCAAAGGTTTGTACTAAACAGACACATTATGTGCCTCTGTGTGTGGGTGTAGTAAGCTCGTTAAACTCTAGTTCTGCCTAATGTGTGTATAGTCATAATCCGAGAATGTAGGGCATACAGACACACACACGCACACGCCACGCACAGACACCATTATGTATGTGTGCATAACCTGGAATGTGGCTGGATTGATACAGGCGCCTCTGAATTGGAACAGTTCGATCAAATCCGATGCAACGAGCTCAGATTGAACAGGAAGCATAGCCAGAGAGCATTGAGCAGAGCACATTTCCCCTAATCAGCTCCGCATCGCCAAAACCTTCCCACAACCTCTGCCCTAATTTGCCAGGTCATAACAACGCATCGCGGAAATGATATCATCCAACCACGTGGTTTCTCTCATACGTTGTATGTAATGCGCAGGATACGAATATTCACTTACGAAAATTCGTCCGCTAAAGATCTTAACAGTTCACAGTAATGTCACAGATATATGTATACATATCATACAGTATAGAAACTATACACAATATAGTTTTCATATACATACGTTTCCATAACATACATATCGTATAGTATATTGTAAAACTCTCTCTCTCTCTCTCTCTCTCTATATTATATATATATGAAGAGAGAGAGAGAGAGAGAGAGAGAATTACTATGTCAGTTGGGAAAACTACAAGATTGTCTAAGCTCTCTCAACTTATCTCTAACCTGTGCAACCTTAATGCTATTTCCCGCTTTCACGTATGCATCTAACAACACATTAAGAGTAGTAACAGGCCACGTATTCCCCGGCTCCTCATATACAATCCAATCTCTCCCACTTCACGAAAACAATCCCATGAACAAGCCCCGTAATAATAAGTTCGTAACTCTGGGGCCTCAAATGAAACTTAGCCTTCTTAATCCACTTAAACACATTATAAACCTTCTTAAACTCCCGTTTCTTCACTAAACCCTCCATAAACCTCTCAAACACCTGTAGCTCCACAAACTCCTTCCTGGTATAACATAGGTGTGCTACATACTCTGTGGCCTTTTCAATATCACTTGCTTCCAGAAACACTTGGAGAACGAGCGTTTGAAATCTCTCGTTAGCGAGACTCGAGCCCTCAACCAGCTGGATAACACTGTCGATCCCTTGACAGGTTTTCCCCATGTATGTCTGTACTACTTGATATGAAACCTCTCTACAGAGAATCTGTACACCTCCAGTTTGCATTTCCTCTATAACATTCTGTAACTTCACCAGGTTACCAAGTCGGGAATACCCCGAGGAGTATATTCATGGTTTCCTGGTTAATATTACCTTGAGAGTGCCCTTAATCTCTTCATAAACCTGATTGAAGTCATCCTCACGTCCAGCTCTCGAGTAGCCATGAAGCAGCGTGTTTTAAACCGATATATCTGGTGTAAACCTCGCGTCTTTACAGTCCTTAACCATCTGTTTAGCCCCTAACCACTCCTTAATCCTCACGTACATGGAGATCAGTATGAAATATGTAAGTGCATCAGGGGCACACTCCCGACGGTACCCTTTCATTGTCTTGAATATAGTCAGTGTAGTCGTCTCGTCTCCAGCTTTTGCATACGCAATTAGCAGTGCATTGCAGGTTTTTGTGGATTGTTTTATCCCTTCTTCTCCATGTCGTCGAAGTAACTCCGAGCAAGGCTTGTGTGTCCTGCAACTCCCGCGTAGGATATCATCATGGAGTATAATCTCTCAGTCTCTGGGTACTTTGCTGATCTTAGTATCATTAAGTTGTTCTTTAACCACGTAAAAACCTATAATCACTGGGTTTTTTTATGTCTGCAACAATGTGTGTGTGTGTGTGTGTGTGTGTGTGTGTGAGTGAGAGAGAGAGAGAGAGAGAGAGAGAGAGAGAATACCTCTAAGGTGTAATGGTGATAAGGTCCACCCATGAGGTCGGATATCATAGGAATCCAAAACTTGCTAAAGTCTCTCATGTAGCGTCTCTCTTTTAAGATTGCCTCTCTTGATTCAGCAGTTGTTGCATTCTCAATTCGAAGCCGGATAAGCCGTGTTTCATAACTGGAAAATAAATATAACTACTGTGTACTATATTCATATTGTTTGTGAGTATGTGTATGCAAATATATGTATCTAGGATAAGTATCAGTCTAATATCATGATATATTTCTCTGTAGTATATGCATGTATTGTGCACGTAATGAAATCGTATGTATGTGTGGCCCTCTCTCGATATATACACACAGAATATATAAACACTTACAGCGTGCTTCATCATAAAATGACTGTAGATGTAAGTATGCATCCGGTATATTTATAAGTACACACGTGTATACATATGTGTGTGTGGTCGCTTTATATGTATATTTATACCCAGAATGTTCATTATGAATCAATCTGATATGATGATATTCGGTCATGTTGGTGTTTTGAGTATTATTATGTACATACACATAGCTTCAGTCTAATAAAATGTTCATCTTATACTGAATATATATATATATTACCCGGGATGGGGCCGATTATCACCAGTAGCTGCAGAGAGCATGCAACCCATTGGAGATGCAGTAGGGCTTTGCGGTTGAAGGCCAATAATGAATTCCAAGTAGGGAATTTCCGCCACATTGTTCGAAGATGAACAAAATGAAGCATACCCAGCAGATATTTGATGCATTTTATATAAATCCCACTTACAGATTTGCCATTTCCTGCTGAGAATCCGAACAACAGAGTGCATCCTCAAAACCCTAAACCTTGCCCAGAACCCTAAACCCTCATACACATTTGATATTAATGATATGATAAATTTTATTTTTACATATATGATGATATGATGAAATTAATTAAGTTCTTTCAGAATATCTTCTTTTTCCAATGTCTTATCTGCTTGGTTTTTTACATATGTGTATCGCACGCAAACACACCCACACACACATACACTTTGTATATAACCATTTAATCAAATCTTTGTCCTTTAATTTATTTAAATTTTTTAAAAAAATATTAAATTATAATACATAATTATATTTTAAGACAGTTAAAATGCAAAGAAAAACGAAGGTATTGTCATTCACAAATGGTTCTCCTTTAAACAGAAATTTCTTATTTTATAATATCTGTAATTACACATTGGCATGTCTATTAATAATTTCACTTTTATTTTTCTACAAAAAAAAATGATGGGATCGGTTTATTTCACATTTTTAATAAGAAATGTCTCAACCGTCGGATCTATAATATTATACACCTCATTTTTCAGCCGTATAATTGTCTCTAGAATTTATATATTTTTTTCATTTTGTTTTTGTCATTCAAATTTAATTATAAATATAGAGAACATTTAAGTAATAAAATTTTAACTAAAAATGTGATAATTATTGATATGAGAAATAATTATCACAGAAAAACAGTGAAAAACATTTTTTAGTAAGTCCTTCTATTACAAATAAATATTTATTAAATTAAGATTCAAATTAACCATGAGGATAATTCCTCATACCAAATAAATTATTACTATTAAATAATAAACTCAATAAAATGATGATGTTATCTTTAGTAAAGTTATCCATGCTGAACATTACAATTATGTCCACCAAAGTAGTTCTCGATCTAGTTATTCACAACAAAATTATTATTATCTTTAATCAAGTTGTCTACATCAAGATTATAATTATCCTTAGTTAACATGAAGGTTACAATTCTCTTATTTAAGTTACTCACACCAAGATTACAATTGTCTACACCGAAGTCATCTTTATTAATATTGCCCTCAATTAAATTGTTTACACCCAAGTTAAATATATTTATCAAGATTAAATCATTTAGTTCTATAACAACATATTTTTCTCAGTTACAAAATTGATTAATTTTCTCTTTCAGATTGATTACAATTTAAGACTAGTTGGCTCAGTGCCCTTTAACTCTTCTTGCATGCAATAAGCAGCATATTAAATAGGAAAAAATTTCAATATGTGAAAGTTTTCTAATTTAAAAATAATAATTGACCTATTATAAGTTATTTCAAATTAACAAAAAAAAAGAAAGAAGTATATATATATGTGTGTGTAAAAGTAAGTTAAATTAATGTCTTTCATGTGTTATAAAAAGCAACAAATTAAGATAATTTTTTGACAAATGAAGTTTCAAAATACAACAATTATGAGTTAAAAATGCCTATCATTTCTTCAATTTCTTTTTTGTTTTTTAAATTATAATACATATTTAAATCATTAAAGATACAAGTAATTCATAAAGTGGTATTTGATATGCAAATGAGCGTGAAACATTAAACAAGTTAATGTGTTTAAAAATAATTTTCTACAAGAAATAGAATGAGATCTTTTCATTTTAACTTTTTTATTGAAGATATTTTTGTCATTAGATGTATAATAGCCTCATTCTATATCATGTGACCTTATTTATAAATCCTTCTCCATTCTAAGGTTTTATGTACTCACATTTCTTACATAATGTTTAAAATACACATAGAGAAAAATAATGGACAAAGGTTTAAAATTAATGACTTATCAAAGGAGAATCAATAATGTCACAATTTGTCATTTTATATGTAAAGGCAATGTAAAACACAACTACATGGTAATAATAAAAAATTTAAATTATTTATTAACAAGAAAATTCTATTGTAGTAGGTTTAGATTTGTAACATAAAAAATTTGTGATTAATATTATTGTTGGTTTGTAATACAAAAAATTTTTTCTTAAATTTATAATTTAAAAATTATTAAATAATGTTAGTAATTCAATGTTTATTATCATAAAAAAGATATGGGTAATCTAGTTACTAATTCTGTCAATAATTCAATAGTTATTTGCAATATAAAAATCATGATAATATAATAAATAAGTGACTTTTCCCTTAGCATACATGCTCAACATCTACTTTTATAAAAGCTATCGAGCACTACATTCATAAAAGCTATATATTGATAAGCAATATCATTTAACAAAACACCTTCGAGATCATAAACAGTCACATCGTGCTTCTCAAGGCATTACATTCATAAATGTTATATATTGATAACCAATATCATTTAACAAAACACTCTTCGAGATAATAAACAGTCACATTGTGCTTCTCAAGGGACATGTAGAACTATAATATATATATATATAAAATATAGTTAAATCAAATAAAGCACACATTAAATAAAACTTATTAATTTTAATTACAAAGTCTAGATGTCCTCACCATCAGTTTTATCTTTATTAACTTCTGCTTCATAAATATCAATTTAGTTTATATAAAATAAATACATTAATAAATTATTAAGTCTTTCATGCTATAGGAAAGGATCTATGACTTATCTATACCCTAACATAGTTTTGCTATAGTTTATGGTTGTAGAAGCTGGCTCTTTATTAAAATTGATAACTTTGTCTATTCATGCATATTAAGAAGGCTTGGCTCATAAACTTTAAAATTTCTAATAAACAACTTGGAATTGCAAGAGTATAAATAACAGCTTGGCCATAAGTTTTTAAATTATTAACATCATGTTGTCATTTTCATATATTGGTCTTGTCTCCAAGCTATAAGCCACAACCTTGTCACTAATGTCTTCATTAGCATCACACATTATAATTTAATTTACATTAAAACATCATATTAAACATTAATTAATTAATAACCATCCTCGGCAACGGTGCAAGAAAGGTGTAATTTCACATGTTTTTGTACTAGATGAACATACTTCTTATATAATTAATATTATGTATAGTGATATATAACACTACAACAAAATATGTATAACTATAGTATATATGGTCTATATTGTAATATATATTAATACTATAATAATAATATTAATAGTGGAGGAAGTTGCATATATAAATAGGATGTGTATAAAAAGTAAGACCCACCATCATTTCAATTCCACATATGATATATGTTGTTTATACATAATCAAATGTTAGTATGAAAATATATACTTGCAAATCAAATTTGTTACTAATATATTTTATTCACAATCTCTTTTCTACCATTAAATTATTAAAATATTTAGTGATTAGTTAAATATTTAATTTACTTGATTTTTCTTTAATTTCATATAAAATCTTTGATAGGTCTTGACTTATTCAGTAATATATATAGCAAGTAATAAAAATCAAACCTAACTTTAAAAGATTTATCAAATTTTTTATGTTCATTAATACTAGCTTTTGCATTTGCCTAAAAATAATATATAGAAAAGATGATTTACTAAAAAAGAAGAAAAAATAAAACCTCATCAAATTAACTTTCATCTTCTTTATAATAGTTGTATACATTATTGATGTTCCTCTTCATTCTGCAATATGCTTGGTTATAATATAAAATAAAATGTTGTAGCTATATTAATTATTATAAATAAAAAATGAATAGTTTTAATAAAGAAAATGGGTGTTCAAATATACATTTTAAGGTGCATTTGATGAACATTATGAAAGGTCATTTTGGATGCTGGCTAGTACATTTTATACACCAATAATGGCGATTATGCTATGTTCCTTTAGTTCACCTTTATTATAGCCCTAGCCCATGTGAAGAAAGACCATGCCACATATGAAAAAGATGTCATTCATTGTAAAATTGTGTCACATACCTTTAGTTGCCCTTGTTATAATCCTAATCCAGATTGAAAAGACCATAGCGCATACATTCGATAACCATTGTTATAGCCCCAACCCAAATGGCTAATCCAATAACAAAATGTTGTGCATAATTCTAATAAAATTTATATGTTGAAATTCAATATTAATAAAACTATTGTTAAAAAAGACATGGCTAATCTAACAATGCAATGTGCATGTATATTTTTAATAAAATTTATATGTTGGAGTTTAATGTTAAAATATAACATAACTATTGTTAAAAGACATTGGTGACAAATTTACTAAATTTTTGGTTGAAATTTAGTTAAAAAATATATCCACAAGACCTTTATGTCATAAAATAAAGAATATGTATAATAACACAATTTTATATTAAAAACAAAACTTAATTGTTAATGATGTTACAAACCCTTCTTTTTTGTAGTGAGAGAATCAATGGACTAGTTTATAAAGAAACACGCAAAGAAATCACAAAGAGATATCTATGCCATCGGATCTATAATATCATTTCAACTCGTTTTTCTACCGTCGGATTTATATAATCATCTTATTATAAATTCTTCTCCTCCTAGGGTACTTTGTTTTCTACAGTGTCCGGAAGCATGGGAAAGAAGATAATGGGCAAGGGTTTGGGTCTAATGACTTATGGAAGGAGACGCAGTAATATACAAGGCATCACCAAAGCCACAATCCGCCGTCTTGCACGTAGAGGAGGTGTACGAAGGATTAGTGGATTAGCTTACGAAGAAACACGATGTGTCCTTAGGAGTTTCTTGGAGAAAGTTATAAGAGAGGCCATAGTGTACACAGAGCATGCCAAAGCGTAAGACGGTGACATCCATGGATGTAGTACACGCTCTCAAGCTGCAAAGCAGGGCCCTATACGGGTTCTCATAGATTACTAATATTGGTGGTAGCTAGCCTGTAAATGAAATAATGAATATATTTTATATTTTATTTGTTTATGGATTCTTAATAATTATATATCATTAGAAATGTTAAAAGCTCTTTTCATAAAATATACCCACAATTAAAAACACATAAGAACTTAGATATATATACTAAGACAATATAAACATGTACCACATACATTTACACATGAATAATTTGCACCAGTGCATATGCATGAACATGTAAAAGAACCCATGATCATTGCAAAGGAAAGGTTTAAAGAGTTTTGTTAGTTTATAGATGTTTTCATGCTCAGTAATTACAATTAATTTGCAAAACTCTTTTATGAACATATGGAATCAATGTATATGTTGTGTGTGTGATATGAATCTTGGGTGCATAAACGATAGTTTATAATGTCAAGATACAACAATAGTTTCTCTGGAATTTATAAATTTTTAGTTTTTTCAGATAAAATTTAAGTAACAAAATTTTTAATTGATTGTTAACAATAATTTATATGGAAAATAATTATCACAAGAAAAATAGTGATAAGCTTTCTATAGAAAGTTCTTTTATTACAACAATTTTTATTAAATTAAAATTAGACTTAACCATAATATATATTTCTCCATACATAAGGTATTTGTTCAAATATAAAAAATTTTAATAAATTAAGATTAACCAATTTAACATCATATTTGAACTGATGGATAAAATCATGGTGCCTCTATTTTTGCAAATGATAGATAAAAGCCTGTATTGGGCATCTGTTGAGAAGGCAGATGCCACAATCCCCATTTGCTCCCATGGACATCGGCCTGCACTTAAAACATGTGTTACAAGTGTGTGTGTGTGTTTTGTAATGTTATAATTATTATGTCTACATAATAGTTTAAAAAAAGAAAATTATTACTATCAATTAAACAAAATCTTATTAAACTTCTTGTACCTATATTACTGGTTCCTTTTAATCTTTACGTTTTCTTATTTTAAAATTATAATATACTTTATATGTCAAAAATGTATACTCCAAAGGAACACAATGGAAAAATCCGTTAGAGGAAGGAGGTAAGCACCACGAACCTCAGCGAGCGACTCTAAAGGTAATAATACGAAAGACAGTTAAGAGTGAGTGAAACAAAATGAGTATTGAGTATAATAAAAGACTTTTTTTTTTATGAAAGTTAAAAATGCACAATTACACTTCTTGTTTGTCAGTTGAAGAAAATAATAATTTATCTATGTTCATAATTAATTAAATTAATTATTTTAATTTGGAGGATATTTTGGGAGTGGTATGCCTGTGCTTGCTCGCATTAGGGTGATAAACCTTGGGTCTCATAACTAGGTGTGCTGAAAATTAAAATGGTTAATATATAACAACTTTTATGATTAATATATAACAACTTTTATGGTTAATATATTGTGGAATAAATGTATTTTTCTTCTATAGGTTTTATGAAAATTATATAGTTTGAGGGCACTCATATTTGATTGTACGGATTTGAAAACTTTATACACGACTTTTTGTTATGTACACTTTTTTTAAACAGTTTTGGCTATATGTTATTAATGTGGTTACACTGAACAATTTTTGTGTTATGGTAAGTTTAAGAATTTATCATTTATCTTGTTGACATGTTATTAGGTGCATTTTGTTTTTTGAAATATACTTAGAGGGCACTTGTATTTGATTGTACGGATTTGAAAACTTTATACACGACTTTTTGTTATGTACACTTTTTTTAATAGTTTTGGCTATATGTTATTAATGTGGCTACATTGAACAATTTTTGTGTTGTGGTAAGTCTAAGAATTTATCATTTATCTTGTTAACATGTTATTAAGTGCATTTTATTTTTTAGTATACTTAGAGCATACATGTGTATTATAACATATATGCTATTGTTTGCCATAAAAAAGACATATATTGCTTTGGAACATGTGTATAACAAACTTCAAGTTTGTTGTATTGCATGTGTCAAAAACACAATTCAATTAGATGTTAGTTCTATATTTTTATTCGATTGCTAATTCATACAACATTTGTTACGTTACTGAAGCATATAACAACTTACCTTTGTCTTGGGGTCCATATGTACATAGATTGTGCTTGTTATAGCTCTTTCAGAAACTCTTCACTCTATTGTCAATGCACCTCTTCCCTTCCAAGCATGTAAGCAACCATAATCATCTTCAATTTTTGAACTCTAGCTATCTATATTTCTTCCTCCAACCAAGTGGGAGATCATAGTTGTGATCCTCATTGTTTTCATCTTATAAACTTACTTCTTTTCATTCTCCACATTCTCTGTTGCAAGCTCTTCCTCTCCTCACAACATCCCTCTACAAAGATGAGGCTTTAGTTAACATTGGGCAATACTTACAAGTGTAGCATTTGCCTTGGCCATCACAACTCTGTACTCCAGTACATCTCTTAGTTCTTTGCAATCTGGATTGGAAACGTATGGAGATCATAATCCTCATATCTCTAGAAACAAGTAAGCACCTTGAAGGTAACATCTCCACTAGGTGCAGAACAATGACCTTCCTTCAAGTTATCTCCCTTGTGTAGTCAAGCTATGTCAATCTTATCTTCATTATCATTAAGCAAATTCACTTCATCAGCAACTTTGTGGAACTTGTATTTGCTAATAAGCTTTGGTGCATGCTTGAGTTTATAGATGATGAACTTACATCTTTCCACATTGGTCATGGGTGACCTTTGGGTGGGCAACCTCGTTCGCAGTTGGCTCTAGGACATTGTTGGGAGTTGCTACTAGAAAAGGATTGTCCATAACATATTTTCACCTTAACCTTGGCTTTTTTATAACATAATAATTAGAAGCTCCAAAAGTAAAGAAGAACCAAGCTCCCACCTTTTATAAGGTAGGCTCCTTATCAACAATTGCTTCCTTCCTGATGACATCATTTGGGACCTCTTCATATCTTGCATCCTTCTCAATGTTGTCATTCGAGACCTCTTTATATCTTACATCCTTCCCAATGTTGTCATTCAAGAGCTTTTCATAGCATGCCTATATGGTATAAGTTTGAGCTATGAAAAACAAAAATAAGTCCTACTTTTTTCTGTGGAGGTGATCTTTAAAGACTTGTGAGATACTCAAGCTATTGCACGTTATTCTACTATTTCAAATCTTAAATTAAAAAGAAACGAAGTAAAAAATGTTTACCTCAATGAGAAGTTTGATCCCTTGTTCATTCACTTGTATGGATCTCATGACACCTTTACTCATCATGAACTCTCTATGCTCCCAAAATGATTTATGAGTCATTCCCGCTTGAAATAATTTATGTAGAAAAGCTAGTGTCTTGGTGTTCATTGGGTAGTCAAAAGTAGAAAGGTGCACCTCTGTTTCCTTGAACACATACTCACAACTAGTGCCTATAGACATGGATCATGGTTAGATACCTTGAATACCTCTTTTATTCTAGGCATTCATTAATAGGTTTCTTTTGTCGTGAAGGTTGTAGCAAATGTACTCTAGCAATGCATTAGTTAAATCTTCTCAGACTTTGTTATTTTCATGGGCTTAATTTTACCCTCCAACATGAGCTCCTTGGCAAGAAGTTGTCGCTCCATCAAAGCTTTGCAATGAGGATATTAAAATTTGCCCTTTAAAGAAAATAATACTTATCATTACCCTCCACCTTCAAGAATTTTGTTTTGGAATACATAGGGAAATGCTTGTTGCAAGCCTCGTGAATAACATCTGCATTTTGAGAGAGTATAGCAGCCTCTTTGATGTAACTACATTTCCACAAAGGCATATGTTCTACCACTTCCTTGCTTTTGCCACGTTTGACAATAGCAAAGATGTCTTCAAGTTCTCAACATTAGAAGAGATCCAACCAGGTTTTTGCACCTCTAAAACATTAGAACACGAGCTTGGCCAAGTTCTCATTGTGTTTGTCATCTCAATAGCTTGTGGTCAAAATTATTGGGTTTGTTGTTGAGAAGGTTGAGCTTAATGTTGTGGAGGCACATTCTCAACTTCTAAAATTTTAGTTGCTGGTTGGGAAAGTAAAGATGTCAATCCAACAATGACAAACTTGCTTGCATCCATTGCTCAAATGACAAATTTAAAAATGCAACTTCAATAATTGTGTTTTCTTCCATACTAGTAGCTTAGATGACATTTGTTTGAGGATAAATATGCTTCAAGTACTTGATCATATCCCTTGTGCCTCATTTCCTAACCTCTAAGTTGACAACATTTTGCTAGAAGAGTCGAGATGAAGGCCTTCACAGTCACTGTGTAATTGCTCTAGACTTACAAGGGCAATATATGTTTTGCATGAATCTTGAGTTGTCGTAGTTGAAATTTCAAATAATCCTAGCCCAAGTGCATGGTGCTAACTGATTGATTTAGATCTAAACAAAAGAGCTCCACATTCTCTTGCGTTGACAATACTTTCACCCTAACTCTTGAGTCGAGACCAATGCCTCCTTTATTGCTAGACAAATCCAGAGATACTATGCAACCTTGGGACATGCGAGATAGCATCAATGAGAAGCCTTAAAATTGTACAAGGCCTTAAATGTGGGGTGGCTTAGAATGGACAATTGTAGTCTAGGGCAATTGTAACATTTGGTATCAAAGCTAACTCCTAGGTTAAGCTAAGTAACATGATAACTTATCCAAGGGCCACGGGAGTAATCCCGTGCCATGTGTAACTTGAGAATGGCATGAGGAGAGGACTCACATGATAGGGGCATGAGGAAAGGACCTTATGTGCCACCTGTCGGTTCACAAACCTCACGTGCAAGTGGCATGAGAAAAGGACCTCACATGCCAACCACCAGGTGAATTGACCATCTACAAGGACACATATTTCATAGAAGCATAGTGAATGTTACACACTGTGGATTCATATGTCAAATATAAAATAGCTTAAATGAAATAAGGGTCTAAATAAGTAATGCCTCTTTGCCAATTTGGTTAAGGTTGTCCTAGATAACTCATGGGAAACGTGTTTCCCTAGGAATAACATTGGGTTGGGTGATCTTGCCAAATTGAAAGTAAACTTGTGGTAGTAAAGGGATTCAAAACAGCACTTATAGGTATTTGTTGTCCAGTGGTAGGTGGGGTGGCTTACCTAGACATTTACTATCTATAACAAAGTGGTAGGTGGGTGGCTTACCTAGACATTTACTATCTGCGACAAACTCAAACTCTCGATTGGCTCATTCTCAAGTGAATTCAAATTGAAGTTGGCCGCCTCAGTGGGGTGGTTTACCTTAAATAATTACTATCTATAACAAACTCAAACTCTCGACTGGCTCATTCTCAAGTGAATTCAAACTTGAAGTTGGCTCACCCTCAGTGCCAAGGATGAGTGGCGGCTCATCCTTGAGCACTTGAACTCATAATTGGCACATTCTCAAATGAATTTGGCTCGCCCTCGATGGTGGCAACTCATCCTCAAGCTAACTTGAACTCCTAATTGGCTCGTCCTTGACCAAACTCAAACTCAAACTTGTGATTGGCTCATACAATTACTGTCTAAGGGTCTATAACAAGCTCGAACTCGTAGTTGGCACATTCTCAAATGAGCAATTGGCTCATCCTTGATAGCTCGAACTCGTAGTTGGCACATTCTCAAATGAGCAATTGGCTCATCCTTGAGAACAAGTCTCAAACGAGCAATTGGTTGATCCTTGAGAACAAGTTCAATCCTCAACACCGAGGATGAGTGGTTGCTCGTCCTTGAGTGACCTCATTCTCAAGCGAGCAATTGGCTCATCGACACCGAGGATGAGTGGTAATTCATCCTTGAGCAAATTCGAACTCATAATCGGGTTGTCCTTAAAGTGAACTCAAACTCAAACTTGTGGTTGGCTTGGACAATTATTATTTAGGGGAGCCTGTAACAAAGTCAAACTCGCGGTTAGCTCATTCTCAAGTAAATTCAAACTCGTAGTTGACTCATCTTGGATGCCGAGTATAATTGAACTCGTGGTTGGCTCATCCTTCAACGAACTCGAACTTGCACTTATGGTTGGCTCGGGCAATTATTGTCTAGGGGAGACTATAACAAACTTGAACTTGCGGCTAGCTCATTCTCAAGTCGTCCTTGATGCTGAGGATGAATGGTGACTCATTCTCGAGCAAACTCAAATTCATAGTTGGCTTGTCCTTGAGTGAACTCAAACTTGAACTTGTGGTTGGCTAGCCAAAAGAGCATCCTTGGTTGAGGATGAGTGGCATCTCCATCCTCGAGCAAACTTGAACTTGCAGCCATTAAATAAAAAATATTTATGTATCTAAAATAAATTAATGACCCCAACGAACTCGAACTTGCAATTGGCTCATCCTTGGACAAGCCTATGAGCATCCTCATTGTTGAGGATGGTGCACCATTTGTCTTTTGGCACCAAGGATGAGTGGTGGCTCATTCTGCATCATCCACTAGTCATCCTCGACTCCTAGGACCAATCACCACTCATCTTGCACCATCCTCAACACAAGGATGGTGCATCCCTCATCCTCAATGCCGAGGATGGGATCAATCTTATAAAGTACAAACAAAGTGCATGTTCCATCCTCAGTGTCGAGGATAGGACATGTACTTCTTTGTATCAATTTAGAATTTCGTAAAACTTTTTGAACACCAATATGAAAATAGTGGCAATATAAAACAAAAATTAGTGTACGACTACAATACCATATATTATTATTAGCATAATGAGATTTTGATAACCGTCGGATTGGTTTCCATTTGAATCACTCGCTCTTGTATATAAGCTAAGGTTTTGGCTAATACATGATGCACATTTCTATATTCCAAGCTTTCACATTGGTGGAGGTGAGGCATCTTTAATTGTCTCTATGGAGTGCTCAAATTTATGTCTTTTTGTGTAGGTCTTTTTTCTTCTTTCTAGGTCTAGCTTTCTATTGTATAGATTTATTCTATTCTTGTAGATTTATACTTTTTTTTCCATCTATGGTTGTGCAACAGGCGAATCCTTTGTATGTGAAGTAGCTACTCATGAAATTTCTAGATGCTATGCGAGTGCAACTAAATAATCAAACTCAATTGATGGTGGATTCACGGCACATGGTGCTACTTTTTATATACATGCTGCGAATCCTAGAGTCTAGCAAATTTCTTTCATGGAAGTCTTGGAAATGATGTGTATCATTGGTTTAATCACTTTGCAATGGTCGCCATATATCATTCTTGAAAAGATGCTCGATGTTTGTGCAAGTTCCCTATTTGTCTTCAAGGGATGACATTGTAGTGGTACAATAGTCTGGATGCAACAACTCATAGGGATTGAAGTACTCTTCCAATGGTCTTTAAACGTGCGTTTGGGCATGTTGATAACTGTGACAATGCTTTCTAATAGTTACATTATATTTGTCAAGAGCCATTAGAGTTGGATATAGTTTGATGTTCGTTTTTGGAGTCTTTTGCTTTGTGCAAAGCCTAACATGTCGGCTCTCCCCTCACTCCCTCTAACCAACTTTTATAGTCAACCCAAGACATCTAACAGGAAGGCATTCATTTAGCATGTCTTCTATTATTTTAAAATTAACATGCCAAGTTTCTTTTTCTTTTTTTCCCTTTAATACAAGCTTAATTAAAATTCTACGTGTATAAAGTATTAAATATACATAAACAACTTATTGACCTTTAATTCTATTGGTTAATATTATATACTTGACAACATCTTTTGATTGAAAAGTTGCCCTTTAATTTTCCTCCTTCAGGAAGAGACAATTATGAAGGTGGCAAAGCCGTCCACTACCGAGGTAGAAAACTATAATAAATATTAATAATATTCTTAAGAGAATAAGAGTATGTTATACTTGTGCATGCACTGGCTCCAATGACCTTTGATGATGCTTTGTGGCTGGCACAACGATATGAGACATTGTCTCTCCCACTTGCAGCTTTGCATGCTCTAGTTCCACTTTACGTTGAGGATGGTCCTACTCCAATGGAGGTTGATGTTGTTGCTGCCCGTGTACTGGACAAGGTTGTGGACGTGCAATCCGTTGTTAGGCATGTGATGAGGTTGGACACATTATCGATGTCGTTGACGCTTCCTCGATTGGTGTCTTCCATTTTTCGAGGTCACATCCTTGCTCGTGCAATCTTTCATTTCTTTGAAGATCTACTACATCAAGACCTTCCATTACCATCTTTTGGGAGTATCATCAAGAGGTTCACTTGGCACTAGTTCATCATGTCTTTACTTTTCAACCTCAATTTATAAACACAACACGTTATGTTTCCTTTTAGTATTGGTTAATAGAGGCTCAAGTTTATCTTTTATTTCTTAATTCGTTGTTACATGTTGCCATCTTCTTTTGCGTTATGTGGTAAAGTCAGTCTTCATTCTTTATGGCAACGAACACACTCATGCTTGTTCATAGAATAAGACTAATATAATTGTTCATGTGGACGGTCATGAACTTGAGTTTCAATCTTTGTAGGTGGTACTGAATCAAGCTTTTACCTTATCTTACTCACAATCATGTCAAGTGTGACTTTGAAAAGTCTCCTCCTTGTTTGATTCTTAATTATCTTTTTTTTATTCTTTTTACTTTTATTCCACTTTGTCCGTCTACTTCTACCTTTACTTTAATCACTTTTGTCTCACCCTTACTTTCTATTGTCTTTTTTCCATGCTTTTTCATTCCTTCTCTGGATCCCTTAAATGATCATCATGATGCAACTATTGATCAACTCAAGAAAAAGTATGCTGATCTTTTTTAACTTTGACTTGTCATTTGGGGCCAACATTACCATATATTATCTTATTTAATTGGGGATGCTAGGCTGATCAAGTACCTGTTCGACATTGGTCACCAAAGGAACTCAAGATCTTGTGGGCAAATATTAAAAAGATGTTGGAAAAGGGTGTTATCAAGAAGTCTCAAAGTCTTTAGGCATGTGAACCTCATTTTTGCGACAAAACTGGATGGGAGCATTCGATTCTGCATCGATTATCGCCTGTTAAATAATGTGATTATTCCGGATGTTGACCCACTTTCTCATACCACAGATCTTTTGAATCAACTAGGGTGAAGTAATTGGTTCACCAAGTTAAATCTCGCCTTTGAATATTGAGAAGTTCTAATGGTTGACATAGACATTCATAAGACTGTTTTTTGGACACCATTTGGCTATATATGAGTTCTTGGTTATGCCTTTCAATTTAAACAATGCTTCAATAACTTTTCAACGTATGATGGATGAGGTTCTTTGTGATATGTTGGAAGTGATTGCCAACATCATCGATAATGTTTTAATCCATTTAAAGGGGATGTGAGAGGAGCATGTATGTGATGTACATAAAGTTTTGAATTGGTTGTGGGAAGTTGGTTTAAAGTTGAAGCGATCTAAGTGTATATTTGGATTCAAGGACACCACTTATCTTAACTATTGCATTTCCTGTGAAGGTTTACAAATAGATCTTGATAAACTTGTCATAGTTCTGAAGTTTCCTACACCGAAGTGTGTGAATGATGTATAACACTTTCTCGGCAAGGTACAATATCTTAGTCATTTTGTTGATCATTTTTTGGATCGTACTACACTGTTGTGGGTGTTGTTGAAGTCATCAACATCATCTCTTATCTGGTCTAAGGATTGCAAACATGCATTTGCAGATCTTAAGGCATTATTGACGACTCCTCCAGTTTTGGCATATCCTAATTACACTTATCCCTTTATCTTGCATGTGGATGCTTCTGACATTAGTCTCAATGATGTGTTGATGCAAGAGAGTACGAGTGTGCCTAGTCAACATCATCCGATTATGTACATTAGCCATATGTTGTAATCAGCAGAGGTGAACTACTCCACGATAGAGAAGAAGTGTCTAGTAACAATTTGAGGTTTTAAGAAATTCCATGCCTACTTGTATGGTTCTCAAATGTTGCTAAAAGGCAATCATGTTGTAATTACTTCATTGTTGAAATGGAAGAACTTGGTTGGCCATACTGCTTGGTGAACTTTGAAGCTTCAAATATATGACTTCGAGGTTATTCATCGCCCAATGAGTTCCATGGTTGATATTGACGCTCTTTCTCAAGCTCTTCTTTCACCTTCTTTCTCTTTTTTATTCATGAGGAGCTAGTTGTTTTGACATAAATGGATTTTTTTAAACAAAGGTTCGCAATTGTTGTGATTGAAATTCAATGTTCACAAGGTGCAGAGTTGGATTGACCCTCTTTGAACAAGGTTTGTGAAGTTCAAAAGGTTAAACCATGAATCTTAAGGCTATATCACTTGATGATGACTTGTCATTCAAGCACTTACATTCTCAATACTGCCTTCAGGACAACCTTCTTTATTTTATATGGATTAATTCAGATGATCATTTGTGATTGGTGGTGCCTTTAGTCTTCATTTCGTGCTTCCTCCACACTTACTATGACTCTCTTATTCTTGACGGGCACATGGGACATTGTCGTATAGTTAAAAAGCTGCATAGGTCTTTTTATTGGTCAGAGTTGTAAGGAGATTGTAATCCGATATGTGCATAGTTGTGTATGGTGCCAAGTTCATAATACTCTCCCTTGTACTTTGGAAGGATGATTGGAATCAATTACAATTTCACGTCCGTTTGAGTTTATGGTGATGGGGTCTTTTTCATGATCGATTGTTGGTAAAGAGTACGTTATTATCACTTCTAATTACTTGATTTCTTAGGTGAAAGTTGGTACAATTGATTTTGCTGTTGGTCACTTTTTCCTTAATTGGGTAGTTTCTAGCACTTGTTTTGAAACAAATTCTCTTACACAATAATCCTACATTTATGGCTGAAGCATTTCATGTTTTAACATCTCGACTGAGAATACGCCACACTTTTACGAGTGCTTATCATCTTCAAACAAACGGTTTGGTAGAATGACTTGTCAAGACTTTCAAGGGATGATTGTGAAGTATGTAAACTTTTAACATATATATTGGATGGTTATATGCTATCTCTCCGATGTGTTTATGTCACTAAAGTACAGAGTTCCGTTAGTACTTCACCATATAAGCTCTTATATGGTTATGACATACTGTTACTAATGAAGTTGGGTTTATCTTTTTCTTGTTACGAATTGCTAATGCTAGGTCCTAGATCAGTATTTGACGAGCATTCTTCTATTGGTTTCAGCGGAGTTTACAAAACACTTGGCCCGTGTATAAGTAGGATAACAGCACAACTCTTATCATCATCCACCTATAAAGTACAAAGTGGATGAGCTGGTGTTGGTTCGTTTTCTCAAGTTTATGATATGTGGTTTAAGAGTCTCCTTGCTAAGTGGAAAGCGTTGCAGCATGTAGGGTCATAAGTTTATGAGATTTGACATAACATTTAACCTGTGCCACTTATAAATACACCAATGCCTCCTCTTGATGTTTCTCTAGATTCAAGCTCATCTACCAGAGAACCCTCTATCCTTAAAAAGGAGTAGATGATGTAAGGTCCAAATATACAACTACAATGCCATATAGTATTATTAGCATAATGAGATTTTAATAACTATCGAATTGATTTCAATCTGAACCACTTACTCGAGATCGCATAATAGAAATGTGCATCATGTATTATACAACACAAATTTATTTTAAGTTTCATTATATATAAACATTCTCTCTTTATAAAACAAATATACTAGTGCAAAGTTCGATTCACCATATATAATATTATCACCACCATAATACAATTTTGTAATGGATATTTCTATCCATGAACATGTCCTAACATCAAAGATAACATTTTGTACGAATTTGATAGATTTCACTCCCAATATACATAATATATACGGATGACTGTACATAGGTGTATGGAAATGCATAGTGCACTGCGTGCACATTAGATGCACTCTGTGTTTGTGAAAACACTAAATCCATTGGATTGGCAAGATAAACTATTTCATTTCATTAGGTCCTCTTTATGTAGACGAAGGATCCTTTTACAAGAGGTTGCATGTTGTTGTGGCTACCATGACTTTACTCTTCCTTAAGGATCTGCAACCAATATAAGTATCACTTGTGAAGCTTCCATGCATGCTACCCTTAATAGTTGGATGGGGAAATGACAAGAAAATTGCTCTCCTATCACTGGTGAAGCTTACATGCATGCTACCTTAATAGTTGGATGGGGATAAGAAAATTGCTCTCGTGCACAACTTCATTTCTCACAAGGTGTTTAACTTGATTGTGGTACAAAGATGAAGGTCTATTTATGTGAATAAGGGGCCATTCACACTCACCCTTCCTTAACTTACTTAAGCTATTTAAGTTATAAATTCATTCACACCAATCATTTACTTAAAGATTCACTTAATTAAAAATTTAAGTGTTTGACCAATAAGCAATAGTCATTCACACTCAATTCCTGCCTTCAAAAAAAATTAAATTGTAATAATATTTCCCAACCAATTTTGAAGTGATCTCGCAATGCCACTTACAAACATTTAATTAAGTAAATTTTAATTATGAAGCACTAAGGTTTCAGCAACACGACTCCACAAATATATATACATGTAAGTTCTATACATATACACACACACGCACGCACGTACCAAAGACTCCACCAGGCAACATGGGGCGTACACCACAGCAGCTCATGCGCTCCCTGTTGCCGTGCAACCGTTGCCATTCTCCTTATGGCCCTCAAGTGGGACTACGAAACGAAGGATTTAATTGTCTTGGGCATCTTGCTTGTCATTGTTTAAGTCACTAAAAGACACAAAAAAACACATCACATGTGCGTATGTGTATGTATACATATGTACATGCTTATAATTACCGAAAGATCTGTCTTTGGTCAATTAAATATTATAATGTTTGAATGTTGTCGCTCTTATTTAAAACATATCTTGACTACATGTGAAAATATATAATATTTGCTTAATATTGATGCACTACGTGTTGTGCACGTTTCCTAATGTTAGAAATTTTATTTATACATAATAGCTTTTTAAAGGTTAATTATTACTTAGTTTATCAAATAATAAACGCAGTCTTATTAAACTAGTTACTTTAAAATCGTTTACACTTAATATCAAGATTATATATATACACACACACACACATTACATGGACAGAGAATATAAAGGAATGCACAATATTTCTTATAACTGCTGGTCGTTTAGAAAAAAGTATCTTTTATAATATAAAAAATATACAGACCGTCCTTTAATCATAATTAATTATTTTATTTAGGAAATATAAATTAAAAAGACTTTTATAGATATTTCAATCTATATACTTGATTTGGTACATAGAATATGAATGTGTATATATAAGTTTGCAATTTAAATTGTTGACTTTTAAAATCTAAGTTAAAACTCAAAATGCCTATCATTTCTTTAATCTCTTTCTTCTTTTATTTTTTTAAATCATAACGTGGTATTTGATATGTGTGAAATTAATGTTCTTAAAAATAATAATACGGTGGATCTATTTATTTTAATTTTTATTTATATGGGAGATATCTACCATCGGATCTATAATATTCACCTCATTCCTCTGTGATCAGAACTATAACATCATGCACCTCATTTCTTTGCCATTAAGAAATTATAATTAGTAAAACTCATTTGGGGCGGGGTTTTGAGTTTATGTGAATTATTATAATAGCAAACCAAGCTATAATTATAATTACTGAAAGACATAGTATCCTTTGTCAATTAAATTTAATAATGTTTGACTTATTTAGAAGACATCCTTGGCAAGCACGATGGCGTGCATGCACACACAGTGGCGGCCACCGTATGTAAAAATATAATGTGCTTAATATATCAGATATTAAGCACTACATATTTGTGTGCATATTTGTTAATGTTAAAAATACATACATAACAGTTTTCTTAAAAGATAAATTGTTACTATTAAATAATAAACACGTCTTGTTGCACCTCTGTGGCCAGCTCCTCTTAATCGTTTAGACTTGTTCTATGATTATAATATACTTTCTATTATATATGAAAATGCATAGAGAAATTGAGCTAAAGAATGCACTAAGATATTTTTATAAATGTTTGTCATTCAGAAAAAATTATCTTTTCTAATATAACATTGATTCAAATCTCCGTGTTAATACCCATCGTTCAATTCGTAATTAATTAAATTTTATTATTTTTATTTGAAGCATATAGATTAAAATGACTTTTATGGTTAATAAATTTCAATTTATATACATAATTTAGTATATAAGTTTGACACATTAGATTATGAATGTGTGAAAATTCTTTTACAAATGAAGTTTTAAAAATATAAAATTTATGTTATCCATCGTAAAGTATTCTTATTAAATTTTAAATTAAAGATAGGCCTATCATTTAACTTTATTTATTTTTAAATTGTAATATGTATTTAATTTTAATTATTAAAAATATGTTTCTAATTCTTAATAATGTCTCAATTAGACGTGTCTTTAATTCTTAGTAATGTCTTACAAAAGCTAATATAAGAGAAGGAATAAAATTAAACATAAAAGAGAGGGACATAGGTGAAATAAAATAAAAAATATATTATTCAGAATCAAGAATCAAAGATTTAAGTCATAATATATATTAAGAAATGTATATGGAATGTAAAATTAAGATAACAATAAATTAATATTAAGAAACAGAGATTTTGATGGAAATACATTGTTGAGAATTGTATGTGAATATAAAATTAAAATAAAAGTACATTGAATGAATGTTATCAATAGCCAATTTTGTTATTGTTTTATTTTATTAATATGAGTTTAATTATTAATAATATAATAATAATATATAGGAATATAAATATGAGACTATTAATATAAGTCGAATTATAAACTACATAATTACATATTCTCACATGAATTACATTTTATTTAATACCTTTTTAATTTCATTTTTATTATTTATATTATTCCAAGTGTCTTTTGTTATATCTATTATGTTTGTCCTATTCATCCTCTCCATACAATATTCATCTTCTTATCATTGCTAATTACTCTTTATAATTATCCATATTTTAATATAGTAACTGGTTTATTTTATATTATCCATATTCTAATAATTTTATATTAATAATAAGGCCTTCTTATAGTTATAACATACTTGTTTTTTAATTCATTATAAGTCCATGTTTCATTTTATCATCTTATTACTATCAGACCTCTTTAAAACTTTAATTAAATGTGGAAAGTGTAAATTGAAGTAGTCTTCATTTTGTACATTAACCCGCGTCTTTACACTAAATATACAATTCTTAAAACTTTCACTAATTTCCATACGAAATATATTGTATGGTATTTTTTATTTTCCATTTAATAAGTATAATTATCTACATACATAAGTAAACACCTACGCAAATTTTAATATATAGAGATTATGTTATTTATATAAGAAGTCTACTATTATAACATGTTTTATTAAAGTTATTATAATGTGTATTTTATAAAAATAAAACTAATAAAACTATATAATACATTACTGTATAAATAAAAACTACTTTTGAATTATAGTCATTAATGTGTACCAAAACTCTTATCGTAAATGGCACGTATCGTCATTTAATTTATTAGATCCTTAATAATCAATACTTATATTCATAAAAATATACCTTAGCATAAAACATTTTATTTTATATTTTACAAAATCAAATTAAAATCTATGACCAACTTGACCTCAAGTCAGTCAAGAGGTCAAGAGTGCAAAAGATTCTATACCAACGCATTCACCAAATTATTGAAATTAACGCATTTTTTGCACAAAAGTCAAGACTGAACTAATCCAAGAACATGACTTAATCACTAATGCTAATTAAAATTAAGAATCTATTAAGAGTATATAAACACACTCCATTTATATACAACACAGTATAGTTAAACAACGTCTAGAAGAGCAAAATATGGCTGTCTTTAAGTGTTATGTCTTGCTTGTCACTTTTGTTTTGCTGAATATTACTACATTTGTTTATGCTCAAGATGGACGTTGTCCTTGTGCAAGAGGCCAGTGTTGTAGCAAGTATGGCTACTGTGGAACAAGTAATGCTTACTGTGGTAAAGATTGTGCTTCCCAATGTCCAAGCTGTTTCCCAGGTAGTTTTATACTAATATAATAATACTGTGATTTTTTCACTGGACTATTTGTTTTTCTTATTGCAGGTGATGCTATGGTGTACATGTCAACTGGTGAAACTAAGTTGATGAATAAGCTGACTGTGGGTGATAAGGTGGGATTTCATTCTTTAATTACTGTATTATACTTATTTACTTATAAGTTATAATTAAATCAGTTGTAACTACAGTGTAATATTAATAATTAATTTATTTTTTATTAAATTAATAATGATATAAAGCATAAAACAAGTTTGCTTTCGCTAAATTCATTGATTATAACGTTGTGCAGGTAGCAGTTTACAATGGCAAATATATTACTTATGAAGAAATCTATGCTTTTGGCCACAAAGATGCTCAAGCCTTCTCAGAGTTTGTAAAGATAGAGATTGTGGGTGACCAAGTGAAACAACTAGAGATTACCAAAACCCATTTTCTATCCATCATATCAAGTAATTATAAGTCAAGTGGTTACCATTAATTAATCTCACATTACGCAGGTGACGGATCATCTGTTCACAAACGCGCCCAAGATGCCAAACTCGGCGATGTTGTTATGGTGTCCAATGCTTCCCTGCAACAAACACTTCCTTACGTTATAAGTGGTAAAACAATCTAAACAAGATTAATTACTGCATAATATTATTTACTTATTTTGTAGGAATATCGACGGTGGACAAGGATGGGCTTTACAACCCGTACACAATGAGTGGTAACTTGATTGTCAACGATATTGCAGTTTCATGTCACAGCGAGTGGTACCTAGACGGAATATTCGATGCGATGAACCTAACACACATGCTACCAACTGTCTACCAGATTGTTCTATTCCCAGCTCGACTACTGTATACAATCCTTGGAAAGGATCTCTATATTGCAGCTTACAACTCCCTAGATGCAAAACTTGACATTGCAGTGTTTGGTACAAAGTACGGTGGTAAGGTTGCTGCGACTGCAGCAGTGGCAGCCATCTTTGGGCTCTACAAGGTGTCAAAAAAATACAAGATTAAGGCCTAATTCAGCTGATATAACCATCTTAAGTGGTTCAATAATTTGAATTAAATGAAGATATTGTTTAAACAATGTGATCAACAATATTAAATTTTTTATAGTACTTGATACAAGGCTGGATGTTGATATCTCTTTAAGGTATATGTCCAAACGCTTACAAGTGCGTGTGTGTACCCGTGTGCGTGTGACAGTGGCATAGTTTTCAGGAAGTTAAGGGGTGATTACGCTCACATTCTTAGTAACATGAACCTAAATATAAACAAAAACTTTTGAATAAAAGTTAATACATATATGCATATGTCTATATTAAAGTACATTTTATGTATTTACTTAAATTCAATTAGAATGATTTACTTTATATGAAGTTAAAACTTACATAAATTTAAATCTATTTATGATTTAAATATATTCTTAAATTGTCATTTCCCAATGACAACAAAGGAGACAGTTTATATTCTATATAATATTTTAAGACATTGAAAATGAAAAAAAAAAAGAAATAAAAAGAAATGCATATAAATATTTTGAGTGCACATGTACATTATACTCCATTTTTATAAAAAGATATTACATGTGTGTGTAGATGCGCGCACACGCTTCTTGTTAATTAGATGAAGTAGAGTATTTTACTTTGCAATTATTAGAGGAGTTAATTCTTGAAACCATTCTTCTAAACGATATAAGATTATATAACTAATATAATAGAGAATTCAAATTGAAAAAATGAAACATTAGTTTCCAGTGAATGAAGTTCTAACTAAATCAAGAGTGCTCCGACAATACTTACATGTGAGTGGACACTGTGTGTCACACATTCTTATTGAAATCACAAAAAATTGATGAAGTTTTATCAATTACTCCATGGAAAGAAAATTTACACAACTGTATGAAATATTAAATTATTACTATCATTATAAAAAAAGAAAAAACTTTATATTTATCTGATATATCAAAGTCTGAAAGATCTATATACGTTTATAAATCTTGTTTAATTTTAGAATTATTTTGTATATTTACAACAAAACTTTGCAAGAGAAAATAAAGTGTATTATAGATCTCTTTAGAAAATTGTCGTTTAAAAACGTTCATTTATATACACACCAAGTTTATAAGTTTTCACACAAGTCTGCATATAGTTGCAGTTCTTATGTATATATTATATATGAGGATTGGCAAAAACCGGGCTTCGTACAACGGGCTTTTCGCATATTCCCGAATATCCAGGAATATTCTGTCAAATAAAAGGGAATATTCTAGAATATTTTGCCAAGTAGATTATCTTTAACTTTCATTATAAAATACCGACCAACAAGTGAAAAAACGCTAATTATTTGCCGACTAGACTTTACTATACCGACTAAACTTAAAAAGTCGTAGGTTCGACATTGCGCTTGCAACCAACCAATAACCGATGCACTTCTGCTGGAGTAAGGGTCCGCCTTTGTAAGAAGTAAGTAATCGTTGGGTCTAATCCAAGAACATGAGTGTACACAAAATACATGTGTTGGCAGGGCTCCAGTTCTTGGCTTTCTGAAAAGTTGCACAAGTGCATGACGGAACAGCAGAAATTGTTACCTTAGCAGATTGCATGCTTGCAGAGACAATGAAGGCCTCAGTCTTCCCTCTTTGAACCACCTCCACGTTGTTGATCCGACCTTGAAGAATCTTTGCCTGGTTGTAATGTTTCTCATGTTCCTTGGACATTCTTGTTGGTGTTCGCACACTCCGTCCATGGTATGTTGGTACTCTATGTGCTCCCTCTCCTCTTGGTGGTGATGGTGTTCGATCCATTCGGCTACTACTGTCGTCTACCATTTCTTCAAATCCCTCCAACTTGAATCCTGCTTTCAGAAGAGCTTCAACCTCATTTGCATTCAAGTTTGTTCCTTTTTGAACTGGCCAAACCTCTGGAACTTCTGGAATACTCTCAGGAGGAATCCCTGCATATGGTCGTCTGAAGCAACAAGAATCGCGTGGGCAGAACCATAGCATCTGATGAGTGAACTCAATGTTCCCAAATGCATTTGTATATTGCCGTCTACCGTGAAATCCTGGTGCCGGTACACGATGTGGATATCCTATGGGTCTGCCACACTTGCTGTTACCGTCCTGAGTGAGACCTAGACATTTCACCTGACTTGCCTCCCCAATGCGTCTGATGGCCCACTGAGTCATCAACGTCTCTCTTTCAGTGACATTGACATCTTGAAACTTGAGTTTTTTCCTGCGTGCATTTGGGATGACTTGTTCTGCATATTGTGTGTCATGTCTATGTGTACGAAGTGCATCAATCCCATGGTCCCCAGTTGACGGTTGACGAACGGTTCGAACACGAACATTTGTTGTAGAGGCAAACTCTGGACTTGCAAGATGCTCTTCATCACTAACAAGATTTGCAAAAGTTGTTGGAGACACTGATTTTCCCGCTGAAAGTTTCTGCTGTGCACGTTTCAGAAGAGTTTCCATGGAAGGACCTGTGCCTGAATATCTCCCTTCAAATGATGCCTTGACCTTTGCACTTTGGAAAACAGCATCTGTTAAATCTAACATTGTTGCCTCCAACAAAGGAACACGCTTCGTCAGCCTTGCTCTTCGTGCTCTTGCATGAACAACTTCGGAGTTGTTAGTGGTAGGCACATTCGCAACACCATCTTCTGTCAAGTCAATTATCTCTGTCATGGAAATATGATCTTCATGTCTTGCCCACCATGACAGCCATGTTTGCAAAGCGCTAACGTTACTGGACCTGCCTTCCCAAAATGACTCCAACATTACTCGTCGTTCCAACTTATCTTGGTTGGTTAGTGCTGCAGGCCATGAGCGTGCAAGGTTCATGTGCTCCTCCCTGTGTTCCTCAAGTATCCACTTCTTTGTAACTTGACGCACTGACTGCATGTAATGGAACAAACAACTCCTTTCTCTTCCTCTCATCTTTGACCCATTGTTGAAAACTTGACGCAATGCTAACCAAATTGCACCTGACTCATCTGACATGAACCCCGCAAAGTTCACATTATGAAGTCCTTGCTTGCTGCACACTTGAAGCATAGTGTTCAAAAATTTGATCACCGCCACACTATCCTCCCTGATCATGTCACCATAAGCAAGTGTCACCATCGACCTTAAACTACAAACATAAGTGCATTATATTAGTAAGTATTTTAAAACATAGATATGTTAATACTTACAATGGATCATAGAGATGTATTCCCAGTGTACACCAATCATCAATACGATATGTGTGGTCTAGCACCACCCACTGCTGTTCGAGATCACCTCCAGATTGACACCTTCTAATGTAGTCTATTCCGGATCCTGGGCCGGCAACTGTCATTTTGAAGATTAAAGGCTGCTCTTCAGCTCCGTTGAGGTCCATTCCGGGTATGTGGATAACATGTATGAATGGGATTGATAGCTTCTTCTTTAACTGCAGAAGTCCTTCGTAACCTTCTTTGAAACGAGTGTCTGTTGTTCTAGCCTGAGATATCCATTCTCTTGTTCTACATTGGAAAGGTTAAGCATCTCCAAAAGGAAATAATAATTTTTTTGCTTACCGGCGGTGATTTGTGAGTGGTAGTAGATCTGACAGAACCTTGTCGTATGATACATCTCCAGAATCTGTTACCAGTTTTTCCAAAATTATATTGCGTGCTGCTTGAAACTCTATGACACGTTGATTAGTTCTTGGGGTTGCAGCGACTGCTTTGTTGATTGTCTCCTTAGCTCTGTCTTTAGAGACCATGGATTCGGGTGGTCTACGTGGGTGTTGATGTTCTCCAAGATGGATGAAAAGCCTCGTGCATGTGATATCATCTGGAATTATGTAATATGCAACAACGGAGCATGTCTGCACTAGAAGGGGCTCATTGTTGCAATGCACACACTTCATTCCAAGCACTCTACCATCTGAAGATAACTGGACTTTATCAATGGTGCCCTTAAATTGGCAGTCATTTGCTTTCTTACTGAAGCTGATGAACGGACATGTTTCCTTTACGCATTTCATGTGGCCAATACATGAACTGCGACTAACACGAGCTGGAACATTCCAATGTGTTGTGCAGCGTTGAGTCCAGTAATCACACCCATCCTTCCTATTCATCCCTTTGTACTTGTCCTTCATTGTTTCGTGTGCTGGCAACTCGTAAATCACATTTCCGTTGCAATCTTCTGGGACCTCAGCAACTTGCTGAATCGATGACGAGACCCCAGTTGCTTCCCAATCCTACATCTCTGACTATTGCGAAGTATTGTTACCATAGAATTGTCCCGATCTGTTGTCTCCAACCGGAATAGCGGTCCCTTTGGAAGGAAGAAGTGTGTAATACACAAAACTGCTAGCTCTTGCCCCTTCTGGTTCTACCTCAACATTCGCAGCATCTCCACCAACAACAGACATCAAATGCAGCACTTTAAAAGATTGCCAAGGTGGAATGTCAAATGCAGACCTGAGATCTGTTTCAAAGACAAATGCAATACCATCTTCATCTGCAGGGAAGTCCTTGTCAACACCATTGTAGCTGATTCTTGCCATGTAGCAAAAATGGAACAAACAAAAGTTAAAATTCAAAGACAATGAACATATTACACACGATGGTTAATGTGTTTGTTAGTCGTGAGGCAATCATTTCATTGACAAATATTAAAAATAATATTAATTGCGTGCGTCTGGGTAGAAGAGTGAAATTAATTTACTGCGTCTGGGTAGGTTTTTTGTAAATTAAAAAGTTTTACTATGTACAAGTGGCGATCATGCATGCAATATGTTTACAGAAATTAGGTTGGTTTTTAATTGATTTAGGGCGGCTAGGGTTTTGCAATTAGGGCGGCTAGGGCAGCTAGGGCGGCTAGGTTTTCGTGGAGCAGGGCGCATTTGGGGGCATAGCGTGGAGCAAGTGTGGCTCCAGGGATTAATCACAATAGGCTTCCATTGAGGGGGTGAGTATTTTCTGATTTCTTCATGATCTGCTCATGATCTTTTCATGATCTGTTCATCTTTTTACATCTCTTCACAGTTGCAAGAAATCCGAGTCGGCCTGCCGACTCGGACTGACTTCGTTGTCCGTCCCAGTCGGCAGGCCGACTGGGGTGGACTGTTCCAGATCCAGTCAACATTTTGACCGGGGTTGACTGTTCCAGCCCCAGTCAGCATTTTGACTAGGGTTGACTGTTCTAGTCCCACCTAGCATTTTGACTGGGCCTTGCTTCGTTCCCAGTCCCAGTCAGACTGGGCCTCCCTTTGTTGCCAGCCCAGTCGGCATGCCGACTGGGCCTCCCTTTTTGCCAGGCCAGTCCATGCCGACTGGGACTCCCTTTGTTGCCAGCCCAGTCGGCATGCCGACTGGGACTCCCTTTGATGCCAGTCCCAGTCGGCATGCCGACTGGGACTCCCTTTGTTGCCAGCCCAGTCGGCATGCCGACTGGGACTTACAGCAACTGCTCTCTCAGTCGGCACGCCGACTGTGAGGGCTAGTATGTTTTTTTAATTTTTATTAAACATCTTTGAACATTTATTACAGTTTTTTGTTAAACCTTATTGCTTTTGTAGATGCGCTCTTCACAACGTTTACAAGAAAAGAAGATGAAGGAGCCTACTGAGAGAGAAGCAGAAGCTAGAGCTGCAATTCAGAGAGGGCGTCGGGGTCGTGGGAGAGGAAGTAGGAAGCTGGCTGTGGTTCAGGAACAAGGACCTTCAAGTGATGCTCCAGTTGAACAGGCAAGCCAGCAGGACTGGTCAGGAGAGCAAGAGGATGTAGTTCAACCCCAACAAGAACAATCAGACTTTGTTGAAGAAGTTGAGGATGATGTCTTACCACAGGAGACACAGGAGCAGACAGAAGGCACACAAGCCTCATGCGCAGTGACTTTGTCGAGTGACGAAGAGGATGAACCCAAGAGCAAGAAGAGACGACGCAAAGCTGCTGGAGATTCAGAGGCTGCTAAGAAGAAGAAGAAGGGAAAGCAGAAGTGCCAGATAATGAGGAAGTTTACAACATTGCAGCCAGCATGCATTCGGAGAGTGCAGTGCGTCTTCTCGCGAAGATCACAATCCGAGAATATGGAGAGGCACCGGATGTCCCTATTTGCCGAATTCTGGGAAATGAGCAGGTGCGGAGAGTCAATCCAGCGGATCTGGAATCTTTGACTAGGAGTTTCAAGAAGGCAGTTGGTTATTTGCGCAACACCACTCAGTTCATCCTTCAAGTTGGGGACCCCATGACAGATGCAGATCTGGCAGCATTGAGAAGCGATGAAGCGATGTATGCTCAGCATTTGGCTTTTGAGGAGGAGCTTCAGTCGACATGTTCCGGCAATGGGCACCAATGCTTTCGATGAAGAAGTTCATCTGTTGGGATGGTAATCACAGGCTAAAGGTGCTTCAGAAGCTGTACACAGAAGACACGGAAGATAAGAATCAGTGGGCAGTGAGAGTGCGTTCAGGCTTCATCCGTGCTGGGGTCATGGATAATCTTCAGCTTGTGACAATGTTTCAGCAAATTAATAGGTAAACATAGTGACCTCTAGATCATAGGATTAACTAACTTCGAGATTTTCAAATATGCAGTTCCTCCGCAACGGCAGTGCAAACCACACTGCCACATCTTCTGCTATCTGTGAAGACATGTTGCACCAGTGAGGAGGGCACAGCGAAGATCTTGGCCAGGCTCAGTGACAAGGAACGAGATGACATAAGAAAGTGGAAGGAAAGCGCAACTGGACAACAAGCTTGGCATCCACTTCCTTTCTGTTTTTTTCAAAGATCTTTTTTGAGGTACCACGTCTCACACTTATATACTTAGTTGATTACGTCTGTGAATTACAGAGTGAGATTGAGGATGATCTTGAGAAGGCTGCAAGGGCATCCAAAGGCAACAAATACCAGGAGCAACAACAGGTCTACATTAAGCATGACAAGCGCATGATGAAGATCTTAGCCATCATCGATCCTGCATTGGGTGAAGAGTGGTTCGACAAGGTGACCCAAATCACATGGAAACAATGCAGATGGATGGGGTTGGAAAAGCTGTACGCGCTTTCAAGGGCGAGAATTCCAAACGAGACGAGAATCATGTACTTCAATAAACTGGTACGTCTCGATCTGAAGAGAGAGCAAGAGACACTTGGATTGCCGGGTGTTCAGGATAAGGAGTGGATAAGGTGGTTTACTATCGATTTGTATTGGCGGCAATCAGAGAGGAGGCAGTACAGATTCTCACGGGACTCATCGAGGATGGCGAGTGGAGCAGGCCGGTTACAGATTTCACGACTTGGTACGATGAAGTGCGGGTAAAATGCAAGAACGTGATGTTCCAGCCATTCCATGAGTGTGTGAAGTTCACTTACTCCATAGAGCCGAAAGAGTTCCTCGAACACGAAGAGACAGCAAGAAGGATGATTTGGAGGTAAGGATGATCTTCTTGACATTGTTACATTCTGACACTACTATATGTTCATTACAGGTATGTCGCAGCGAGAAAGGTGCCTCACACACAGACTATGGTATTCTGGTCAGATTACATGGAAGCACCACACATGTGGTCGAAGACAAGATCTGGCCTGACAGAGTTCGAGCGTGTACACGTACCGTTCTGGCTTGATTATCCACCTGGGCAACCACCAACATGGGAGAAGGATCTCTACAATGAACACTCAAAAGATCTCCCATGCATCTCATGGGATCCGGCAGAGGTCGACTTCATTAAGAAGACAAAGGCCAAGGCAAAGCGGCGTCAGCCTGTGCAGCAGTCAAAGAAGACCTCAGATACAGTAGCTGGCACCTCCACTACTCGCGATCCAGCTGCCTTCTTCAATTTATCTGAAGTGCTACCATCGCAGGGAACCATGGACATCAAGGATGACTTGGTCACATTCGTCCCTTCACTTGCTACAACTCGAGGTGATAATTTCTTGGCGATTGATGACATCGAGGAGATGCAACAGGCCGTGCTCACGGATGAGAAGGAAGAGGAGGTTCCTGACGCTAGACTGGTTCCTTATAGAAA
Organism: Selaginella tamariscina; assembly: GCA_003024785.1. Classification (NCBI taxonomy): domain Eukaryota; kingdom Viridiplantae; phylum Streptophyta; class Lycopodiopsida; order Selaginellales; family Selaginellaceae; genus Selaginella; species Selaginella tamariscina. The sequence continues at coordinate 85,062 of PUQB01000517.1, forward strand.
AGTTCAGACACAGGTGGCCAGGTACCATACAGCTGACAGCCAGACTCGCTACCAGCATATTGCGGGAGAATATGGTTTCAACTTGGTGATCTTCGACCTTCCAAATGGGACCTTGCCAGGAAATACAACGAGTGATACGCCATACCTCTACCTTGATCCAGTGAAGTTCGATGAAGCACTCCAGTTTGCAGGTATGCATATGGCTGCAAATGGTTGGTTGGTTGTGTTTGCTGCAGCAAACACCTGGGATCAAGTTGTCCGAGCTGCAAGTGTGGTGGACCTTCAACTTGCTGCAACGTACTACATCTACAGAGGGCGTGGTTGGGGCTACCGCAACAAGATGAAGGTACTTTTTTCTTTATTCATGAAGTTCATTAATGATTTTTGATGTTTTAACAGGAGAGCATCCTGCTCCTTCTTGTCTTCCAAGATGCATCTAGAGGATTGCGCGATAATCCGCTGCGTTTGTCATCAACAATTCTTGTTGATAATCCTGAGCGGTTCCAAGAACCATGGTAGGCATTTCATTTCAACAAATTTAAGTATTTACCATTATCTTCACATGCAGGATGGACTACCAACCGAAGAGCACTCGATTGATGCAGCTCGTGATAGAACGACTCACCCGGCCAGGTGATCTTATCTGGGATATAGGCAGTGGTACGGGGTCCTCAATGCTTGCAGCTATCGAGCTGGGGAGAAACATTGTTGGGACTGAGAAGAACCCTGAGCTCGGGAGAATTGCTATGAACAGGATTAAAGAGAACATCCAGCCAGAGGAAATCCCAACCCAACCAATAGCGACGTCAAGTAGGACTGGTGGTTCACGAATTGCAGCATTGCTCAATCGTAAGAAGAAGTGACAAGTGTTGAATTGTACTCTTTGGTGTTGAAATAAAACTTTAATAATACAGTATAAACATGGCTATGATTAAATATTTTTTGTTGTTAATTGCCGACTGAGCCAAAATCCTAAATTCTAAGAATATTTAGGAATATTCTAAGAATATTCTGGTAGATTCTTTAGAATATTCCGGGTCCAAGCCCGGAAGCCCGGAAGCCCTCTTTTTGTTCGGGACTCTTATATATAAGCAGGTTTGCATGCTTCCGTTATGCAGATAAACACAGTGATTAAATCTGTAGTCGAAAAATGTTACGGAAGTGTTTAATTATTAATTTATTAATTATTAATCTGTAGCATTTTTTTACTACGGCATATATCACTGGATAAACATATTATAAATTATGTATATACACACACGCACGGATTTGTCCACTAAAATACTTGACCATATATACGACAAAACTAATTTATTTAAAAGGTTTTATAAATTTAAAGTTATAATAATATTTATTTCTTAAAACACGAAATGCAAAGACCTCTCTTACTATAAGTTTAATTATTGTAAAATCAGTCGTGTTTAAAAAATTTATAAGTGTTTTTTCTTTTTCTTTTTCATGTTATGTATTTTTTGGGTATAATGTCATCCTATTGCATCACAAAAGTTGATCACTCTATATAAAACATCTATATACATAACAACTTAAATAAAAGTATAGAAAACATCTATATATATATATAGCGAGTTAAATAAAATTATTTTCAGCAAACAGTATTTTTTTAAATTTTAATTTGAAATCAGCTCCAGCGATCCAGCATAAACATGTTAAAAAGTGTGTGTGCGTGGGTTTCTTATATATAAGTTGTGCATGCTTCCATTATATTGCAAATATTGTATATACAGAGACACGTACTGGAGGTATAATATCTATTAAATATTTAAATTTGAGATTTCAATACTAAGACTTACAAACGTTGTAAGTAAATGGGAATGATATATGAAAATGAGAATATAAAAAAAATAAAATTAATTAATACTTACATATTAATTATTAATATTTTAAACATACATTTAAAAAATATTCTTTCTTTAAACCTATATTATTTTAAACTTATTTTTTATATTAAAAAATGCTAATTAAATAATAAAAATTATTAATTATTAAAAAGATAAGATTATAGACATTCTCATTTTAGTTACAAAGTTCATTTAGTCTTGGTTACCATTACATTGGGTTTAAAACAAACAATGCTTTATATTTGTTTTATTTAAAACTTATATATATTATAGCTTGTCAAACGTGGAATGCATATTTGCATATACACATACGAGTGTTACATCTGACACACACACGAGTGGTGTGTGTGTGAGAGAGAGAGTGTCCTGTTTTAGTCCTGAAAATGTTTATATTTCTGAATATGGTGTATTAGATTGTTTCTTAATGAATCAATCTAATAATATATATATCAGTGTTCATTTCAATTCATTATGTTATATTTTTAATTTTAATATAAATTCAAATGTAAAGTATTAATATAATGTTATTATATTTATTAATATTCTGTATGTGGTTATTTAACAATTATTGTATTCATAATTTATAAAAGTGTATAATAAATAGTGAATATAAACAAATGTACATATTTTGTATAAAGATAGATAAAATAATTTTTAAATAATGTTTTTGATAATAAAAGACTAAATAAACACGATGTGTATTTGTATATAGTGTATAGTCTTAAAATATAATATAATTATGCGTGTATCTAGAATGTTACCCACACCACACACTATGGTAACTAATTAAAAAAAGAAGACAATTTTTCTTGTAACAAATGGTGCAACAAAGTATATCTACACACACATATGTAATATATTTGTATATGTTATGTATGTACATGTACATGTACATGTACCTATTCTTGCATCTTTAAGCATATACATATATACTAGTGTAATAATTTAATACAGAAATTTTTTAAAGTATTCCTACCTTCTGTCGTAAATGATATATGACAGAATATATTATTTATAATAATTTATATGGTATATCATTTATAATAATTTATTAGCCTGATTAAGTGTATTGCATGTTTCTTATTGCACTTAATGTTTATTGCATGTTTTTAATTGCTAACGAAGGGATGGAGGCTCGTAGAGAGTTTGAAGGACTTTTTAGCCGTTGGATCAATGTTATGTGAATTTTTAACCTTCAGATCCGATCGATTATTCTCTTAAATAAACAGAAATGCGTTGGTTAATACTTATTATCTATATTTATACGTTATTACAGTTCTAAATACAAATGTTTTAGTATTTACTAACTAATCAAATATATATAATTGAAGTGCAACTCATAAATCTCATAGTTATATGAACGTTATAATTAAAATGGGAATGATATATGAAATGAAAATATATAAAAAAATTAATTAATATTTATATATTAATTATTAATATTTTAAACATGCATTTTAAAGAATATTCTTTTTAAATATATATTATTTTAAAAATTCTTTTTTATATTAAAAATGCTAATTAAATAATTAAAATTATTAATTATTTAAAAAATGAGACTATAGACATTCCCATTTTAATTACAAAGTTCATCTATAATTTTATATTTTAAAACCTTTTTAACTTTAGCTTATGTTTAAATGATAATATACTTATTTAAGACATTGAAAATAAACACAAAGAAATGCACATTAATATTTCTTGTTTAAGACATGTGTATGCGCATGTGTGTGTGCAGCCATATATATGTATAATATTCATATTAAAGTCGATCATAATATTTATATTAAAAAATCTATTTAGCTGTATATATACATTGCACATACATACATAAGTACATAAACATAAGTAGTTACGGATATCAACTAAAACAACCAACAGTTTTCACAATGTTAAAGAGTGGTGTGTTACTTAAAAGCGATAAATCATTAATAATTAAATTAAGTTAAATGTTTAATTTAATAAGATTATATTTCCACCACCATTAATTAAATTAAAAGTTAATGAATTTTAATGTTAATGAAAAAAGTTAATGAATTTCTATTCCCATTGATTTTTTCATTAAATTAATTTTTAATATTTTTTTAATTAAACAATTTCTTTACAAATTGTACAACTGGTTAATTACATTATAGCTAAAGCGAGGGCCACGGGAGAACTAGAGCGAGCCAAGAAAAAAACAAGAGTGATCCATGGAATAAGCAAAGTAAACAGCTTAATCTTAACTTAATCTTAAACTCATCTTAATTAATTATCATAATTATTAAATTAATTTAATGTAATTAGGTGTGAATGTAATTTTGTTAAAATCATTTTATTAAGTTTATTACAAGGCACTTTAAGAATAGGTTTCTGTTATTTTAATTTTTTTTTATATAATTAGTCAATAAAAAAATAATAATTTAATTATTGATAAGAATCAACCAATAATTTAGAAACCATTAATAAACATCACACATGGGTACAATTGTATTAAGCTGTGTAAAAGGTTTTAAAATCAAGTGGTGTTCAAGAAAGATAAAGTTTTCAGTTTGATGTCTTCAAATATATATTATAATTTAATAACAAATAGTATAAATTATATGTAAGTATCTTGTTAAGATATAAAACTGAAATTAAATAAAAAATTACAATCGGTTAGGCTTTCTTGCATAGCTTTCTTAATTGAAATCTTTTATCAAAAAGGCTAGAGAAATGCATATATAGTATTAAAAACCAAGTGGCAATGAAAGAGCAAATATATTCAAGATGTCAGATCCTATTCAAAACCCTGCTTATATACAGGAGACCTTCTACCACATGGCACACATGCGACATGTGGCACTGACACATGGGGCCAGATCACCACCCATGTGTCACTATGCATGTGTGTATTACACATGCGTATATACGATATGTTACCTAATATATAGTATCTTACATTATCGGCTGTGTAAATGGTGATGGATCTGATGGTCCTGGATCCGTGTGAGCTGGGCCATCTAAGGTATGACCAATGTACTCAACGAGTCTCGAACGACAAACTGTTTCATTCAAACCACGTGAACTATCTCAACCTCATAAAATCCCACCAACTGTACTTGATATATTTGAGGACCAACCTTTTGGAGTACTCGGTAGGGACCAAGCCACTTGTGTAATAAACCAGTTGCAAGCCCAGGTGCAGTCAACTTGGAAAAACATACCAGGACTAAGTCACCGTCAGCAAAATCTAGTAAATTTGATGTCGTGCATTGTAAGAAGATTGCTGCCGTATTTGAGCTTGATCAAGATGTTCAGCAGACTCTGCACACAGAAGAGGCAAAACAGCATCCAAATGTCGAGCCCACATCTTTGCATCTCGGCACGTGGCAGATTCGATGATAACCCCACTTCACTAAGCAACTTAGGATCATATCTATACAATGCCTTGAATGGAGAGATACCAATCGAACTCTGAATGCCTGTTACATAAGCAAATCTCAAACATTACAAATACCATCCCAGTCCATGTGATTGAAGTTCACATACTTCGAGATTATACCCTTGAAGGTCCGATTCAATCGCTCCACCAAACCATTAGTTGTGGATGATACGGAGAGGCAAATGAATGTTTTACCCCTAACCTCTCACACAACACTCGGAATACCTCTGCAATGAAAGCGGGCCCATTATCTGATAACATCCGCTTTGGACAAGAATGCTGCAAAACCACATTATCGAACAGAAACAAAGCTGTTGACATGGCAATTGCATCCGGAAGAGCACCAACCTCCACCCATCGAGTTAAATAATCAGATACAACAATGATGTACTGGTTACCTTGAGAAGAACGTGGAAAAGGTTTCATTAAATCCACTGCAATTAACTCAAAGGGCGAGAGACATTGATGGATTCCAACACCCCATGGCCCGAGTCGCAGAGGAATTCCGAGTTTGACAAGTGAGATAGCTTTGAATATACCTGATCACATCACCACGCAGCTGGGCCAATAAAATGATCGGTGCAGCTTCTCCAACACTCATTGGTGACAAGATGACCTCCAACAATAGGTGAATCATGATATGCTCGAAGAAGGTGTGGAACATATATAGAGGTACAGCCAAACGCCATCTGTCCTCTAGATTTGTCCCAATAAAATACAATAACCATCATGAAGTCGAAATTGAGCATGATATTGTCGAAATCGAGGTTCGGAAGACGGATTTGCAAACACATCGCGTAATTGCCTCATCCATGGTTCATGTTTTTGAGCATCCTGCCACTGTTCCAAGGATGGTAAGTCGGCATCGAATACCTGAGGGGTTTGTATCAAACCGAATGTTGCAGCTACCGCAGAGCAGGCAAAGTGGAATCGGAGAGGGTGCTCGAGAAAGTGCATCCGCATCCACCATTGTTCACCCAGGCCTGTGCACCACCTTAAAGTTATATACCTGGAGACGTAATGCCCATCTGGCTACGCGACCCACTAAATTCTTCCGTTTTTAATAAGGAAGTGACAGCAGTATGATCACACTCCAAAAGTGTTTCACTCCCATGTAAGTAGGCATGAAGTCATTCAAAACCCCAACAGTAGCAAGGCATTCTTTTTCAGTAGTGGAATAATTCCGCTCAGTCGGCGTGAGTACTCGACTAATGTAAGCCACCGGGTGTCGAATTGAAGAATCCCAGTATCAGTTTGCATCAATACACCACCAATACCAACATTTGAGGCATCTACTCGTAAAATGAACGGACGAGTAAAATCTGGGTATTGAAGCAATGGTGGAGTTGTCAGGAACTCTTTAACTGGTCAAATGCCTGCTGACACCTGCGAGTCCACTTTGAAAGATACCTATGGACGAATTAACTCCCGAAGAGGGGCAGTTCAATCAGTGAGATGATCAATGAATCGACCCAAGTACTGCACCGTGCCCAAGAAATGCTGGACTTCCTGTACTGTACGGACGAGGAACTCTCGAACAGCTCGCAATTTCATTGGATCCACCTGTAAACCCTCTCGAGATATACAGTAACCCAAGTAAGTGGTGTTGGTCGAACCAAACACACTGTCAGAGTTTTAACCCAAAGGGCAACACGTGGCAACACGTGCTGCCAGGTGGCCATTCGGCGTCATCCCTGTGTGAGCAACGCTAACCCCAGAACAACCCCAACGACCCCTAGGGTTAGACTCTAATGCCCAAGTGGACAAGAGACTTAGGGTTTAGCCTAAGTCTCCCTAGAATGTCTGCCCCCAGAACCCTTGAGGGATAACCCTAGTTGACTTAGGGTTTAGCCTAAGTCTCCCTAGGGTTATCCCTCAAGGGTTCTGGGGGCAGACATTCTAGGGAGACTTAGGCTAAACCTAAGTTCTTGTCCACTTGGGCATTAGAGTCTAACCCTAGGGGCGTTGGGGTTGTTCTGGGGAACTTAGCGTTGCTCACACAGGGTGATGACGCCGAATGGCCACCTGGCAGCCACGTGTTGCCACGTGTTGGCCCTTTGGGTTAAAACTCTCAATTGGTATCAGAGCCTATTCTCTGCGGTCAGTAGGACTACCTAAAGTGTAGTGTATTTTAGGGTTTAGTTAGTTCTAAATTCTTGAAGTACTCTATCACTTTTGGCTAATGTCTGAATTCTGCGTGGAGAGTTGTNCCTAAAGTGTAGTGTATTTTAGGGTTTAGTTAGTTCTAAATTCTTGAAGTACTCTATCACTTTCGGCTAATGTCTGAATTCTGCGTGGAGAGTTGGTCCTGAGATCTATAACTCTTCAGAGTACACCTACTTCATAAGTGGGTGTGGGTTATGGACTTAGAAGGTAGCACTTGGAAGTCAGCTTCCAAGTTGTATGCCAGGTTATTTTACCTTATGGTTGTCCAGGTTACTTTACCATTTACTTCCACAAGACAAGGCATGTTAGTTTGTTCTGGCTTACAAACTAAGTCTTGTGAGTGGGCATTGATATCCTATTCTACACATTATTGAAAATTTTTCTTTTTCTTTAAGGTGTTTGAATTTGGGATAACACATGATTTGAAGAACATGATATGTCCATTGAGTTTTGGCTTAGTCAAGATTCAATATCGTCACAATAGTGTTCAAACGGGGAAAGACTTATGTTCAGAAGTGCATCTTTGACTTCGGGAGAAGGGGCATATTCAAACATAAGAATGAACACTACATTTTGACATAAAGTGTAAAATAAGCTCTTATTATAGTGCATGTTTCCGAGAGTGTAACTCTAGAAGCAGACTATGGTGATGAACTTATAATACAATGGAATGTCGAATATTAACATATGATGAATATGTTAAGCAGTTGGTTCGAAGATCCAATGTAATCAAAGTATTGTCCGATGGCAATATTTTGATGACGCTAGCTGCAAGTAACATTAGGTGAATAGTTTACTAAGTTCAAGTCCCTAATTTGAACAAAGTACAACTTGAAACCTTAGTTGTTGTAAGGCGCGCACTTTGTATTCAAGTTAGCTAGCTCGACTAACTTGATTATGAAGTTATCTCATGTGGGATCATAAGAATGGATAAATATATATTTGGCTAGACGGATTTAATGTTGCATCTATCAATGCAACTTTTGGGATAGATGGCATGATCTATCAGAAAGAGTAATGTTGGAAACATACGTTTACATTTTCAGTTTACTGAGTAATGAAGGACTTGCATAGTGAAGGCGTTCGGCGCACACTTGTGCATTTTCATTGTTAACTCTTTAATCTTGAAATCTGTAACTGTTGTTTGCAATGTGGGGATAAGCTCTTGAACAAGGGTGATTCCTTGGTTAAGAAGAGCATGATTTGGGATTCTTCACTTTGTTATCGACTAAGTAAGGAAACTTGCTAAGTTTGATAACTTATGTTGAGTTCAATGAGTAGTAATAGTCGGATTTCATTGGAGGTTTAAGTGCATGTACCTCCTCAGAGAGTCGGTGTTCGATGAGAATTGAAAGTTGATATTGATTTTCAATATCAATTTCATTTTAGAGTCGAATACGATTATTCAAAAACGGTTTCTTGACTCTGCATCATGGTCGAAATGTGGGCACTTAAAGAACAAATAAAGTATGTATCTTCAATCTTTCGAATATTGAAAAATAGAACTATTCTTGACTCAAGGTTTGATTGTATTCCTTGGGTTAGTTGTTAGTTCTATCTCAAGGTTTGATGGTGTTCCTTGAGTTGGTTCAATATTCTTGTAAGTATGATATTGTGTAGCGGGATTAGCTCAAGAAGATGGTGTCCCTTCTTGATGATTGTAGTTCAAGGTTCGTCTCCAATATCCGGTTCGAAATATGAGGTTTCCTATCACCTCATCTTGAGATATTTATATCTAAACTTTGAAAGATTTATGACAATCTTTTAAGATTGGTTATAAATGACTTGTCAAAGTAAGTATGTATCTCTTTAATATTGAGTTTGGAGCGCTCAATATCAAACTTGGTTATGATCACATGAGGTGGCCGTAATCATATAATATAAAGACTCAAGATTTGAGTTGACACTTTGGTAAGGCACTACCTTAGTGTTATAACTTGAAACGTGTTTTCAAGTTAGTTGAGAAATGAGACATTTCTCAATACATTGCTTGAGGGGCAATGTGTACTTTCTGGATTGCTAGGTGTCTAGAGTGAATAATGTATCTTAGTTCAATGTACTGAACTAGATATTTTATTCATGTTTGGGGAGATCTATTGAATTATAAGGTATACTAAAACATGAAGTTGATTAACACTTCAGTGTTATGATAACATTTATGTGGAGGTTATATCTTACTAAATCAATTAGATGAACCAGACACTAGTTCATGATTCCTCTTAGTCTCTGAACAAGTTCCTCGAATACTGTCATAACATTATATTCCATCTCAAAATTGAAGTTCGGTTCATGTAAACTAAGACCATGTCTATATGTAGTTGTAGCATTTCGATAAATTGATATGATTGTAAGTTTATATCCACTAGTATAACAACTAGTTGATAAGCTTAGGATTTGAACGTTAAAACGATCATTATCCATTCGAGAGTATCAATATCGAAATTGCAACTATTTATAGAATAAGGATTAGTTTTAAAAGATGTTTATCAAAACACTAATTGCTTCAATTAGTGAAATGCTATACTTCGGTATAGTGTTGAGAAACATTTACGAAATAATTTAAGAGTTGGAAATAAATATAATGTTACGGAGGCGTGCAGTATTCGAGTTCAGGAGACTCTTATCGTGGAAACTAAGTTTTAAAATTTTTTTAACTTAGTACGATAAGGAGTTAGGAAGTATTGAATGGCATCTAGTATGATGTGCTCTTTGGGAATGAGTACAATGAAGTGACAATTAAGAGACGTGTTATCTAAGATTGTCGATTGAGGCACTAGAGATGGGTTGAATTTCCTGGTTTCCACATTGTTTTAAGAAAGGTATGTTAGCTTATCTGGTCCCTGAACTGGTCGGTGTTATGAAAGAGTACAAAGTTGGTTAAAGACGAATGGTAGTGCTATCACACTTGGTTGCATTTGACTGAATTTGATTCCTATCGGGAATAAATTTATGTTAATAACACACCAAGTGGATGGCATTGGAGATTGGCAAGACCTTGTTGTATACATGTGTACAGCCATGCGCCTCTGTGATCGCCTCTGGCCAGATTGACATGTTTACAAAGAACAGGGTTTCGAATTGTACTCTTGTATCGGAAAAGAGCTTGATTCCGATAAAAGTCTCATACTTAGTCTGCGTAACTATATACTAACAAGATAGGTATAGTAGCAGACCCTTATGAAAAGGGGTAATGAGAAACACCGAGGGATGCAGAATGTAAGCTATAATACGTACATGTGGAAATGTGGAACAATTGGAAGAAATGCGAAGGTGTTTGGTCAAGCATTGAGATGAGAAGTGCTTGTTGTGTGCTAGAGACGAAGGGTCGTCAATAGCGTTTAATAAAGGAATAAAGCAAGTCTTTATTTCTTTAACCAAGGGGCCGGCAACAACACTAACTAGAGGCCTCCAATATAAATTCTAGTTAAGTAAAGAAATTAACCAGTGTTGTGTGCGTCGGGTGACAGACTTTGCAGACGTGCAAAAGGTCTCCAAGTGACTTCATGTCGCAGGTGGTGCCTCCGGCAGCTGGGTTTACGACTCAGTGAACGACGGTTCTGAAGTACTTGGTTTCGCGTAATGCAAGGGGGGTAATAAATTATGTGAACTTTTGGCTACTCCGCATAGAGTGATATGTTAGTTTTGGTTAGTTTTTCTAACATTATCTAGTCTTGGAGTTGGACGTCAACGAGGACGTTGACATTTTCAAAGGCGGGGAGTGTGTCATAGTTTTTACTATGACTCGACCCTTTACTTTGGACGTTGACTGTTGTTACCTACTGTACTATGTTGATGGACCCTAGATGTAGTAGAAACAGGCCCGCTTAGTGCACTTGGGTATCTGGTGATGGTCCGGCCGGGTGTCATTAGGTATTTGCAGAAACTCTAAGCGAAGCTAGAACTTACCTTCTAGAAACCCCCCCAATTTTGACGTCCCGAATAGGCTGATTGGTTTTGCAGATGAGTTCGCGTGTTAAGTAGGGTTAGGAACACCCCTAGGGTTGACCTAACCCTAGGGTTGCCCTAACCCACGCCCTAAAACCCCCACCCCTTGGGTAGGGTTTAGGGGTAGGAGTAAGGGTGAGTTATAGGCTCATATTGCTAATTTATCTAAGGGGCTAGAATTCAGTGCCAGCCCACTAACACAATAGGAAAAGAGGGGGGGGGGGCTCCGTCACATAAATAAGGTAGAGTATACGTAGGAGAGCTCCTGGGTTCATGAATGAGTTCGTTGCTCTTCTGCCGGTGCAAGCTTCAGCTTGTGTCGTTAAGGTACAACCCTCTGTTGTGCCGCCCTAACTTCCAGATGCCAGGGGTACGTCCCACCTTCGGGGTAGCTTACCCTTAACGTTGGCGAATCCATGCCTGGGAGGTCTTGTCGGATGCACGTTCCAAGAGGCAGAGGTTGAGGCTTGTCTCCAGCCTCCTCCTCCACGTCAAGCTAGGTGTAGCACTCACGGCCAAGCAAGGCACATCCGTGTCCTTGTCCAACTGTGGGCGTGGGATCTTGTTTGACAGGTTCACGTTACCTGGTTCCTGAGGGTTCATTGAGGGGTTCTAGAGTTGGCATTTAGGAACCACGTTTGTGGTACTTGGTGCAACTCTTGAATCTAAGGGCTATGGCATGATAGCCCACATCTGGAAGGCAGTGTCACATGGAGATGTGACACTGGGCTAAACGTCACATGGTACAACGCCCGAGGCACGCCCTTTGGGGTTATGTCATGGGCTTGTCGCTAAGGGGTTGGATACTCTAGCAAACAGGCATGCTTGTGCTTGCACTAGGGTGCTAAGCCTTGGGCATCCGCTCAAGGGAGGTTAGGTCTCGTAACTAGGTGTGCTTTGGCACACTTGGCTAGGGGAGTGTTCTCCTTGGAATCCAGGGGTTGAACAACCTAAGCTCATTAGCAGAAGCCCTTTCGTAAGGCACTCGCAAGGTCATGTGCTTAGGGTTATCCCAAACCTAGCCTTAGGGAGTTTGCTTAGCAGAACACTCGTGTCCGCCTACGGCGCACACTCGTGTCCTCACTAAGTACTAGCCCTAGGTCTAGGGTATAACTTGGCCACTCAAACCCTTAGGGGTTAGTCGTGGTTCAGGGTACCCCTTGTCGCCCTAAAGGGGTTGTACTCCCGGATGAGGGTGATTCCTCAAGGGGTAAGTGACGATGCCTTAGCTCTGTCTAGGGGTATGTGTGGAACACACGTCTCCTTGATGGGGGTTAGGGCATGAGCCTGTCTAGGTCTTCTAGGGCAAGACCCTAAGTCAACTAGGGTTATCCCTCAAGGGTTTTGGGGGAACACTCTAGGGAGACTTAGGCTAAACCCTAAGTCAACTAGGGTTATCCCTCAAGGGTTTGGGGGTAGACACTAGGGAGACTTAGGCTAAACCCTAAGTCTCCTGTCCACTTGGGCATTAGAGTCTAACCCTAGGGGTCGTTGGGGTTGTTCTGGGAAACTTAGCGTTGCTCACACAGGGTGATGACGCCGAATGGCCACCTGGCAGCCACGTGTTGCCACGTGTTGGCCCTTTGGGTTAAAACTCTGACAGTAGTAGTAGGAAATATCCTGTGTACAGGAAAAATCCTATGGCAGTAGGAAAAATCCTACAGGGTAGGATGGATCCTACGGTTGCAGGAGGCAGACAGTTATGAGGGTTGGAGGAGGACAGGATTCGGTTAGGGCAAGTAAGGGCAAGGAAGGCAAGGAAGAGAGAGACTATGAAGGGTATGGAGAGCAATGCATGAGAGAGAGAGTATCTTAGGGAGAGAAGTAAGTCTCCACACTTGCTAACTCTTTGTATTCATATAGTAATGCAAGTGCATATTTATGGGGTATTATGAATGCTTATACATGGCAATGGCCAAAGCAAAATCCTATCCTTGACCTTAGAGACGAGATAAGTGTATATCTATAGAGCTCTCTATTGGACGAAATCCCTACACTTTAACTTGCAAAGCTTTTCCTGCGCTGTGAACAGTGTTTTCTGCACACAGGAAAGTTTTGTATGTTAACACGGCCCCTAGCTTAATAAGAAATAAGTTCACTTTATTTCTCATCATCATTACTAACAGTTTGAGACCTTGCCTTAAACTCCTTCACTATCTCCATCACATTATGTAGATTATCCAATGGTTCCCATGTCAACTCGCTTGCTGGGTAACCCTTCCACTTAACAAGATATTCTCGTTTACGTTTCCGCGTCCCTCGGCATTTAATATCCTTTGCATCCAAAATCAACTCAACTTCAAACTCCTTTGTATCGCCGATCAACTCAGGAAGTGAACGTAAGTTTTTATATCTCTACGGATGTTTCTCATCCTTGTGGAATGGCTTGAGTAAATTGACATGAAACACATTGTGTATTGTTCCCAACTCCAGAGGAAGATCTCACTCATAAACCACTTTCCCTACTTGCTTCACCACCTTGTATGGACCTATGTAGTGCGATAGAAACTTCCTCAAAAGAGTCGTCAGAACCTTCAGGTTTTGGTACTCAACAATACCATATCCCCAACCTGATACTTTACATCCCGCCGATGCTTATCGTACTATTGACGATACCTTTCTTGTGCTGCAGCCATTGCTTGACGAGCAGCTTCCCATGTCCGATACAATTGTCCCGTGAACTCTGCTACAGATGGAACTCGATTGCTATCGTCTTTCAGTAACACCATACTCTGAGGAATACCACCCTTATTCCCAGTTAACACTTCCATCGGGCTACATCCGATTGCAGTGTGTCGAGTTATTATAACATATCTCAGCCATATCCAAGTGTTCAACCCAATCAAGTTGATCACCTTGAACATAACATTTGAGATAGTCCTCGACTTGTCGATTCACTCTCTCCGTTTGACCATCTGTTTGCGGATGGTAAGCCGTACTGAACTTCAGCATTGTACCAAACTGATTAAACAATGTCCCCCAAAACTTCCCAATAAATCGAGGATCTCAATTTGAGATCATGGTTTCCAGTAGTCCGCGCACTCTTACGACCTCGTGGAAGAACCACTTTGCTACTTGTTTTGCATTCACTGTCTCTATAGTTGGAACAAAATGAGCAACCTTTGAAAACCGATCGACTACCACCATGAGCGCATTAAAACCACAAGATTTTGGCAATCCCATGATAAAGTCCAAAGTAACACTTTGAAATGGCCGCTCTGGAATCGGTATACACTGTAACTTCCCAGTTCATTTTGGCGATCAACTCTTTACTTGTTGACATGTGGGGCATGTCTTGACATACTTGGCAACATCATCTATCATACCCGGCCAATAGAATCCCTGTTTCAACAAAGTCAATGTCTTATGCCTCTTCCACCATGTCCTGCCAAAGGAACGTCGTGATGCTCTCTTAACAACCTCTCCCTCCATGTCCCTTCTGGAACATAGAGTCTCTTTTCTTTATAATAAAGAACTCCATCTCGTACCGTAAAATGACGTCTATTTAAGTGCATCCATTCGACTTTCTATTCCCGCTGGAATATTATCATCTTTTCGTAATTGATGAACTTGTTTCCTCTTTGCTACCAGGCTCAAAGCCTCCTTAGCAAACTCGTCCTGAGGATACGCCGTCACAAATTCATCCACCAAAATTGACACGGGTGCTGACATAATCCGAAGATGGCCTTTCCTACTGAGTGCATCAGCTATCACATTATCCTTTCCCGCTCTATGTTTGATTTCATGCTGAAATCGTGCCAACTTTTGTTGCCATCTAGCATACTTCGGCGATAGCTTCGGCTGCGTTTCAAAATACCTTAGAGTTACACTAGCTGTCCAAACCACAGTGCCATGACTTGGAAGACAATACTCCAAGGAAGCAACAATAGCATACATCTCCTTTTCATGAGTAGGCCATCGAGTTTGCGTGGCATCTAACTTCTTCGAGAAAAAAGGACATTGGATATCCTTTCTGTTGCAATACACCACTAATTGCAAAGTCAAAAGCATCACATTCTACTTCAAAGGGATCTTCAAAGATGGGCAATTGCAAAACTGGCTCAGAAGAGATAGCCTCTTTGAGTTTGACGAACGCACGTTGGCACTCTAGAGTCCAATGCCATGGACAGGGTATTACCGAAGATTCATAAAGGGTTACTCAGAAATAGCGGCCCCATTGACAGATCTTACGAAAAACAGACCAAGAAATGATCTAGCTTCATACACATCTTTTAAAGTCATCCACTCGATAATAGCTTGAATTTTCTTTGGATCCATGGCAACCTTCCCACCTAAGATCAAGTGTCCCAAGAAATCTATCTTGGTTTGACCAAATGCACACTTGCTTTCTTTAGCATATAACTGGTTCTCTCTCAACCTCTGAAACACTTTTCTAAGTGTTCCACATGTTCCTCAATTGTCAAACTAAAATCAGAATGTCATCAATATACACCACTACGAACTCGTCTAGATAGTCTCTAAACACATCATCCATCATTGTACAAAAAGTTGCTGGAGCATTGCATGTCATAGTTTTTACTATGACTCGACCCTTTACTTTGGGGTTTGACTGTTGTTACTTACTGAGTTGTGTGACGAACCCTAGATGTAGTAGAAAACATGCCCGTTTAGTGCACTTGGGTATCTAGTGATGGTCCGGCCGGGTGTCATTAGGTATTTGCAGGAAACTCTAGGCGAAGCTAGAACTTACCTTCTAGAAACTCTCCCCCGTTTTGACGTTCCAGGTTAGGGTTCTTTGCAAATTATAGCTTGTCAAAATAAGGGTTAGGGACACCCCTAGGGTTGACCTAACCCTAGGGTTGCCCTAACCCCACGTCCTAAACCCCCCTCCTAGGGGTTAGGTTTAGGATTAGGTTAGGACAACCATTTTCTCTAAGGGCCGGCATTTCCGTGCCAGCCCACTTACTCACTTAGGTAAACAAGGGGGGGGTCCGTCACATAAATAAGGTAGAGTATATGTAGTGAGGCTTCCTGGGTTCAAGAGAGAGCTCATTAACCTCCTACCGGTGCAAGCTAAGCTTGTGTCGTCAAGGTGCAACCCTCCGTTGTGCCGCCCAAACTTCCACACGACAGGGTACAACCCACCCTAGGGTTAGGCTATCCTTATAGTTGGCAGGATCTTACCTTTGAGATAGGGGCACGTCACTTCCAAGGAGTTAGTCAGATTCCTTGGTCCGAAAACCTTAAAGACATTGCCCGAATTCACGTTCCGCAAAACTAATGGTTGAGGCCTTGCTCCGGCCGCCTTAACCACACCAAGCTAGGAACGACACCTAAAGCTCGGCTAGTCCGTGTATCCTGATTCACAAGGTGAGTCTCGTTTGTGGACTTAGTCAGCTAGGGGTTTGACTTCCTAAGGCTTGGGTTCCTAATACGGGTTACTTTACCAGGTTCTGTGGGGTTTCCAGAGAGCGAATTCCAGGGTTGCCACCTGGCAAGCCACCTTTGTGGCACCAGGTAAAAACTCTGACAATTGGTATCGGAGCAAGTTCTCTGCGGTCAGTAGGACTGCTTTAAGTCGTAGGGTGTTTCAATGTTTAGATAACTCTAAATTCTTGATATACTCTATTGCTTTCGGTTGACATGTCTGTATTCTGCGCAGAGAGTTGATCCGGTGAGTTGTCAAACTTCAGACAACACTTGCTCAGTGAGTCGGCGTGAGATTCTAGGTATGTTTGAAAGTCTTATGCTGGTTTAAGTTTATGTGTGTGGGGTGTCCAACTTGTGCAGGGTGTTTCCAATTTCACATTGGGAATATTCCAAGCATATTCTTTGAGTGTTGACACTAGGGTTCAATACGATGAGCAAGAGAAAGAACCAAAGCCTGAGGCAGAGAGGGCTGTCGCAGAGGCTCAAAATGAGGAGATGGATGAGGCTGATCCAGGTCGACCCCCTAGAGTTAGACAACGACCTCGTTGGCGAGAAATTGATGGATGCTCTAAATGAACTTCGAGGGGATGTTTTGGGGTTGAACGACCAAATCGATAATGTTGCCGTTCGGATTCCGACGAATACTACAGTGCCAGATGTTCCGCAACCAGACACGCGAAAAAAAAAGAAGAAGCATGACTCAGAGTCAGGTTCCTCTGAATCAGATTCTTCGACAGAAGAAGGTGGTAGAGGTCCCAGTAAATTCAAACCGGTAAAGCCTTCGAATTTCATGGGTTCAAAGGATTACAAGGTTTTGGATGACTAGTTGTATGATATGGAAAGCTATTTTGAGGCTGCTTCCGTGAGAAAGACTGAAAAGGTTGCATGTGCCAAGCAGTTTCTTAAAGAAGAAGCTAAGACTTGGTGGCGAATTGTTGAAGGTGAACGTGGATACCAAAACAGCTGGAAGCACATGAAAAAGGAGATCAAAAAGCAGTATATGCCGGATGATCTCGGTTTGCGATTGCCTGCTGACCTGGCACTTTGTCAACAGGTTCGGGGAAGTCGAATGGACCACGTCTATCGATTCGAAAGTGTACGGCGATTCGTGCCAATATGAGTGATGATGAAGCTCGAAGTTGCTTCATGGCTAGCTTGAATGAGAAGACGCTAAGAGAAATCTTAAGGTACAAGCCAACAAGCTATCGGGAATGTCAAGAGGCAGCTCAAAAGGTTGCTTATGGCATGTCGTTAGAAGACTTGTACAAAGGGGAGGAAGCAAAACCTAAACCAAGGAAGTTTCCTCCAAAGTCTGGGTTCAGAAGGTTTGATAGGCGACCAGATCAATCGCCATCAGTTCAAAGTGCAAGTCCCTTTGTCGGCAGTTCCAAGTTCTCGGACACATCAAGATCCACCGGATTTCGGAAACCATTGGCGTTACCACCTCCTCAGCAGGCCAAAGGATCGGCTCCAAAGTCTGCTCCCCCGCATTCCGCAGGCGGGGTTGTGAAATGTTATAATTGTAAAGAGTGTCAGGCACCCTCACAACAATCAGGACATTTCAAGGCGATGGTAGAAGAGGAAGTTGCTGAACCAGAAACGCTTGAAGATCCGGAAGATGAGTCAGAAGAGGTAATGTTGTGCCAGACACAACCTGCCTTATTCGCTATTCAAGACAAAACTGACCCTTTGCTATATTTGACAGGAAGGATACGAGGGGACCGACGAGTCCGAATGATGATCGATACTGGAGCAACATACAACTTCATATCGACTAGTCTAGCTCATCGATTGAATTTGGATGTAATAAAGATGTGTGAAATAAAGATCAATTTTGGCAAAGGTTCTCAAAATACTAATAATATAGCAAGGGCAGTTCCTGTCCAAATCAAAGATTGGAAGGCTAAGCTAGACTTAGTTGTCTTGAATATGACGGGGTTTGACTTTGTTTTGGGTATGGAATGGTTCCATAAACATGTAATTGAAATGAGATTCCAGAGATAATTGAATCACGCTTGCAGCAGATAAAGAGGACATTAGAAAGACCACGCTCAAAATGGAAACACTAACTGATAAGGATTGGAATCCTATGTTCCTTACCTTAACTCAGTTGCGTAAGGCAGTTAGACATCGGGAACGTGTGTTTTTGCAATGGTTTTGGATATTGGTGAAGTCAAAATAGGAGATGGTCAAGAATCTGTTCCTGAACCTATTTTGGAAGTCTTGAACATGTTTAAGGATGTGTTGCCAGAAGACTTGCCGCCCGAATTACCTCCACGTCGAGCTGTGGATCACAGGATAGAGATTTTGCCAGGTTCGTCTCCACCGGCAAAGAGCCCCATATCGGTTGAATCCTCAAGAGTTAGTAGAATTGAAGAGACAGCTGACAGAATTGATTGGTCGAGGACACATTCGACCTAGTCGATCACCGTATGGTGCACCTATCTTGTTTGTAATGAAAAAGGATGGTACGATGCGAATGTGTGTGGACTATCGAGCACTGAACGCGATAACTATCAAAATAAGTATCCTCTTCCACGAGTGGACGACTTATTTGATAGGCTATCGAAAGCAAAGTATTTTCAAGAATAGACTTGAGATCTGGGTACCATCAGATTCGGGTAGCAGAGAATGACATTGAGAAGACCGCTTTTCGAACGCGTTATGGATCATTTGAGTTTCTAGTCTTGCCATTCGGGTTGTGCAATGCTCCAGCAACTTTTTGCACAATGATGGATGATGTGTTTAGAGACTATCTAGACGAGTTCGTAGTGGTGTATATTGATGACATTCTGATTTTCAGTTCGACAATTGAGAACATGTGGAACACTTAGAAAAAGTGTTTCAGAGGTTGAGAGAGAACCAGTTGTATGCTAAAGAAAGCAAGTGCGCATTTGGTCAAACCAAGATAGATTTCTTGGGACACTTGATCTCAGGTGGGGAGGTTGCCATGGACCCAAAGAAAATTCAAGCTATTACTGAGTGGATGACTTAAAAGATGTGCATGAAGTTAGATCATTTCTTGGTCTGACAGGGTATTACCGAAGATTCATAAAGGGTTACTCGGAAATAGCGGCCCCATTGACAGATCTTACGAAAAATTCCATGGCATTGGACTCCAGAGTGCCAACGTGTTTCGTCAAACTCAAAGAGGCTATCTCTTCTGAGCCAGTTTTGCAGTTGCCCATCTTTGAAGATCCCTTTGAAGTAGAATGTGACGCTTCCGACTTTGCAATTGGTGGTGTATTGCAACAGAAAGGACATCCAGTGTCCTTTTTCTCGAAAAGTTAGATGCCGCGCAAACTCGATGGCCTACTCACGAAAAGGAGATGTATGCTATTGTTGCTTCCTTGGAGTATTGGCGTCATTATCTTCCAAGTCATGGCACTGTGGTTTGGACAGATAGTGTAACTCTAAGGTATTTTGAAACGCAGCCGAAGCTATCGCCGAAGTATGCTAGATGGCAGCAGAAGTTGGCACGATTTCAGCCTGAAATCAACATAAAGGGGGAAAGGACAATGTGGTAGCTGATGCACTCAGTAGAAAGGGTCATCTTCGATTATGTCAGCACCCATGTCAACTTTGGTGGATGAATTTGTGACGGCGTATCCTCAGGACAAGTTTGCTAAAGGAGGCTTTGAGCCTGGTGGCAAAGAGGAAACAAGTTCATCAATTACGAAGAGATGGTAATATTCCAGCAGGAATAGAAAGTCGAATGGATGCACTCAAACAGGCCATTTTGCGTACGAGATGGAGTTCTTTATTATAAAGAAAAGAGACTCTATGTTCCAGAAGGGACATGGAGGGAGAGGCTGTTAAGAGAGCATCACGATGTTCCTTTGGCAGGACATGGTGGAAGGCATAAGACGTTGGCTTTGTTGAAACAGGGATTCTATTGGCTATGATAGATGATGTTGCCAAGTATGTCAAGACATGCCCCACATGTCAACAAGTAAAGAGCCGATCGCAAAAACGAGCTGGGAAGTTGCAGTGATACCGATTCCGAGCGGCCATTTCAAAGTGTTACTTTGGACTTTATCATGGGATTGCCAAAATCTTGTGGTTTTAATGCGCTCATGGTGGTAGTCGATCGGTTTTCAAAGGTTGCTCATTTCATTCCAACTGTAGAGACAGTGAATGCAATTCAAGCAGCGAAGTTGTTCTTCCACGAAGTCATAAGAGTGCGCAGGCTACCGGAAATGATGATCTCAGATCGGGATCCTCGATTTACGGGCAAGTTTTGGGGAACGTTGTTTAAGCAGTTTGGTACGATGCTCAAGTTCAGTACAGCCTACCATCCGCAAACAGATGGTCAAACGAGAGTGAACCGACAAGTCGAGGACTATCTCAGATGCTATGTTCAAGGTGATCAACTTGATTGGGCTGAACACTTGATATGGTGAGATATGTTACAATAACTCGATACACACTGCAATCGATGTAGCCCGATGGAAGTGTTAACTGGGAATAAGGGTGGTATTCCTCAGAGTATGGTGTTACCGAAAGACGATAGCAATCGAGTTCCATCTGTAGCAGAGTTCACGGGACAATTGTATCGAACATGGGAAGCTGCTCGTCAAGCGAATGGCTGCAGCTCAGGAAAGGTATCGTCAACAGTACGATTAAACATCGCGGGATGTAGAGTATCAGGTTGGGGATATGGTATTGTTGAGTACCAAAAACCTGAAGGTTCCAACGACTCTTTCGAGGAAGTTTCTATCGCACTACATAGGTCCATACAAGGTGGTGAAGCAAGTAGGGAAAGTGGCTTATGGTTAGATCTTCCTCCAGAGTTGGGAACAATACACAATGTGTTTCATGTCAATTTGCTCGAGCCATTCCACAAGGATGAGAAACATCCACATAGATATCATAGTTTACGTCCGCCTCCAGAGTTAGTTGGTGAGGAGAAAGAATTTGAAGTTGAGGCGATATTAAAGAGGAAACATTCATGGACGCGAAAACGTAAACGTGAATATCTTGTTAAGTGGAAAGGGTTACCCGGCATGCGAGTCGACATGGGAACCATTGGAGATCTGCAGAACGCGATGGAGTAGTGAATGAGTTTGAGGCGAGGTCTCAAACTAATTAAGAAATAAAGTTATTTCTTATTAACCAAGGGGCCGACAAACAACCTAACTAGAGGCCTCCAATATAAATTCTAGTTAACTTAAAGAAATTAACTAACTTGTTGTCTGTGTCGGGTGACAGACTTTGCAGACGTGCAAAAGGTCTCCAAATGACTTCTTGTCGCAGGTGGTGCCTCCGGCAGCTGGTTCTCGACTCAGTGAACGACGGTTCTGAAGTACTTGGCTTCGCGTAATGCAAGGGGGGTAATAAAACTTGTGAACTTTTGCTGACTCCGCATAGAGTGATTATGTTAGTTTTAGTTAATTTTTCCTAACTATCTAGTCTTGGAGTTAGACGTCAACGAGGACGTTGACATTTTCAAAGGCGGGGAGTGTGTCATAGTTTTTACTATGACTCGACCCTTTACTTTGGGGTTTGACTGTTGTTACTACCGAGTTGTGTGACGAACCCTAGATGTAGTAGGAAACAGGCCCGTTTAGTGCACTTGGGTATCTAGTGATGGTCCGGCCGGTGTCATTAGGTATTTGCAGGAAACTCTAGGCGAAGCTAGAACTTACCTTCTAGAAACTCTCCCCCGTTTGACGTTCAGGTTAGGTTCTTTAAATATAGCTTGTCAAAAAAGGGTTAGGGACACCCTAGGGTTGACCTAACCCTAGGGTTGCCCTAACCCCACGCCCTAATACCCCCCCCTAGGGGTTAGGTTTAGGGTTAGGTTAGGACAACCATTTTCTCTAAGGGCTGGCATTTCCGTGCCAGCCCACTTACTCATTTAGGTAAACAGGGGGGGGGGGGTCCGTCACATAAATAAGGTAGAGTATATGTAGTGAGGCTTCCTGGGTTCAAAAGAGAGCTCGTTAACCTCCTACCGGTGCAAGCTAAGCTTGTGTCGTCAAGGTGCAACCCTCGTTGTGCCGCCCAAACTTCCACACGACAGGGGTACAACCCACCCTAGGGTTAGACTATCCTTATCGTTGGCAGGATCTTGCCTTTGAGATAGGGGCACGTCACTTCCAAGGAGTTAGTCAGATTCCTTGGTCCGAAAACCTGCCGCAAGCTCAAAGACATTGCCCGAGTTCACGTTCCGCAAACTAGTGGTTGAGGCCTTGCTCCGGCCGCCTCAACCACGCCAAGCTAGGAACGACACCTAAAGCTCGGCTAGTCCGTGTATCCTGATTCACAAGGTGAGTCTCGTTTGTGGACTTAGTCAGCTAGGGTTTGAGTTCCTAAGGCTTGGGTTCCTAATACGGGTTACTTTACCAGTTCCGTGGGGTTTCCAAGAGAGGGGATTCCAGGGTTGGCACCTGGCAAGCCGCCTTTGTGGCACCAGGTAAAAAAACTCTGACATTGCACAACCCGAATGGCAAGACTAAAAACTCAAATGATCCATAACGCGTTCGAAAAGTGGTCTTCTCAATGTCATTCTCTGCTACCCGAATCTGATGGTACCCTAATCTCAAGTCTATTCTTAAAAAATACATTGCTTTCGATAGTCTATCAAATAAGTTGTCCACTCGTGAAAGAGCATAAATTGACAAAATTGACTTAAACCATGACCTAGACCACTAAAAAAACCATAATGGCTTAAATAAAAAAATTTAACTCAATATATATAATGATTTTTGATGATCTTCAATTATATAAAATACATAAATTAAATTTTATATTCTTTAATATTATGAATATATAGTATTAATTTATTAATATATATATTAATATATATATTTAACCCTAAATTTTGGTTTTACTATTCATGAATAGTGAAACCATGGTTTAAAATCAATTTTGACAATTGTTGTGGAAAGGATACTTATTTTTGATAGTTATCGCGTTTAGCGCTCAATAGTCCACATACATTCGCATCGTACCATCCTTTTTCATTACAAACAAGATAGGTGCACCATACAGCAATCGACTAGGTCGAATGTGTCCTCAACCAATCAATTCTGTTAGTTGTCTCTTCAATTCTACTAACTCTTGAGGATTCAACCGATATGGGGCTCTTGCCGGTGGAGACAAACCTGGCAAAATTTCTATCTTGTGGTCCACAACTCGACGTGGAGGTAACTCGGGTGGCAAGTCTTTCGGCAACATGTCCTTAAACATGTTCAGGACTTCCAAAATAGGTTCGGGAACTGATCCTTGACCATCTCCTGTTTTGACTTCACCAGTATCCAAAACCATTGCAAGAAACACACATTCCCGATGCCTAACTGCCTTATGCAACTGAGTTAAGGTAAGGAACATAGGATTCCAATCCTTATCAGTTAGCGTTTCCATTTTTGAGCGTGGTCTTTTTAATGTCCTTTTTATTTGCTGCAAGTGTGATTCAATTATTTCCAGAACCCCTCATTTCAATTACATGTTTATGGAACCATTCCATACCCAAAACAGAGTCAAACCCCATCATATTCAAGATAACTAAGTCTAGCTTAGCCTTTCAATCTTTGATTTGGACAGGAACTGCCCTTGCTATATTATTAGTATTTTGAGAACCTTTGCCAAAATTGATCTTTATTTCACACATCTTTATTACATCCAAATTCAATTGACGAGCTAGACTAGTTGATATAAAGTTGTATGTTGCTTCAGTATTGATCATCATTCGGACTTGGCCCCTCGTATCCTTCTTGTCAAATATAGCAAAGGGTCAGTTTTGTCTTGAATAGCGAATAAGGTAGGTTGTGTCTGGCACAACATTACCTCCTCTGACTCATCTTCCGAATCTTCAAGCATTTCTAGTTCAGCAACTTTCTCTTCTACCATAGCCTTGAAATGACCCAATTGTTATGAGGGTGCCTGACATTCTTTAGCGAAATGACCAGGCTAGTTACAAATGTGACATGTACGAACCCCGCCTATGGATTGCGAGGGAGCAGACTTTGGAGCCGAGCCCTTGGCCTGCTGAGGAGGTGGTAACGCTAACGGCTTTCGAGATTCGATGGGTCTCGATGTATTCGAAAATTTGGAACTGCCGACGAAGAGACTTGCACTTTGATTTGATGGTGACTGATTCGGTCGTCTATCAAATCTTCTAAACCCAGACTTTGGAGGAAAACTCCTCGGTTTAGGTTTCGCATCCTCCCCTTTGTACAAGTCCTCTAACAACATGCCATAAGCAACCTTTTGAGCTGCCTCTTGACATTCTCGATAGCTTGTTGGTTTGTACCTTAAGATTTCCCTTCGCGTCTTCTCATTCAAGGTAGCCATGAAGCAACTTCGAGCTTCATCATCACTCATATTTGGCACCAATTGCTATACACTCTCGAATCGATAAACGTGGTCCATTGGACTTCCCCGAACTCCCTGTTGACAAAGTGCCAGGTCAACACGCAATCGCAAACCGAGATCATTCGACATATATTGCTTTTTGATCTCCTTTTTCATGTGTTTCTAGATGTTTCGATATCCACGTTCACCTTCAACAATTCGCCACCAAGTCTTAGCTTCTTCTTTAAGAAATTGCTTGGCACATGCAACCTTTTCTATCTTTCTCATGGAAGCAGCCTCGAAATAGCTTTCCATATCATACAACCAGTCATCCAAAACCTTGTAATCCTTTGAACCCATGAAATTCGAAGGCTTTACCAGTTTGAATTTACTGGGACCTCTACCACCTACTTTCGTCGAAGAATCTGATTCAGAGGAACTTGACTCTGAGTCATGCTTCTTCTTCTTTTTCCATGTGTCTGGTTGCGGAACATCTGGCACTGCAGTATTCGTCAGAATTCGAACGGCAACATTATCAATTCGGTCGTTCATCCCAAAACATCCCCTCAAAGTTCGTTTAGGGCATCCATCATTATTTCTCGCCAACCAAGTCATTGTCTAACTCTAGGGGTCGACTTGAATCAGCCTCATCCATCTCCTCATTTTGAGCCTCTGCGACAACCCTCTCTGCCTCAGGCTTTGGTTGCTTTCTTTTGCTCATCGTATTGAACCCTAGTGTCAACACTCAAAGAATATGCTTGGAATATTCCCAATGTGAAATTGGAAACACCCTGCACAGGTTGGACACCCACACACATAAGCTTAAACCAGCATAAGACTTTCAAACATACCTAGAATCTCATGCCGACTCACTGAGCAAGTGTTCTCTGAAGTTTGACAACTCACCGGATCAAACTCTCTGCGCAGAATACAGACATGTCAACCGAAAGCAATAGAGTATATCAAGAATTTAGAGTTATCTAAACATTGAAACACCCTACGACTTAAAGCAGTCCTACTGACCGCAGAGAACTTGCTCCGATACCAATTGTCAGAGTTTTTACCTGGTGCCACAAAGGTGGCTTGCCAGGTGCCAACCCTGGAATCCCCTCTCTGGAACCCCATGGAATCTGGTAAAATAACCCGTATTAGGAACCCAAGCCTTAGGAACTCAAACCCCTAGCTGACTAAGTCCACGAACGAGACTCACCTTGTGAATTAGGATACACTAACTAGCTGAGCTTCAGGTCTTGTTCCTAGCTTGGCGTGGTTGAGGCGGCCGAAGCAAGGCCTTAACCACTAGTTTTGCAGAAAGTGAACTCGGGCAATGCCTTTGAGCTTGCGGGCAGGTTTTTGGACTAAGGAATCTGACTAACTCCTTGGAAGTGACGTGCCCCTATCTCAAAGGCAAGATCCTGCTAACGATAAGGATAGTCTAACCCTAGGGTGGGTTGTACCCTTGTCGTGTGGAAGTTTGGGCGGCACAACGAAGGGTTGCACCTTGATGACACAAGCTTAGCTTGCACCGGTAGGAGGTTAATGAGCTCTCTTTTGAACCCAAGAAACCTCACTACATATACTCTACCTTATTTATGTGATGGACCCCCCCCCCCCCCCTTGTTTACCTAAGTGAGTAAGTGGGCTGGCACGAAAATGCCAGCTCTTAGAGAAAATGGTTGTCCTAAGCTAACCCTAAACCTAACCCCTAGGGGGGGTATTAGGGCGTGGGTTAGGGCAACCCTAGGGGTGTCCCTAACCCTTTTTGACACTTTATTATTAACAAAAAAACCTATCTTTGTAATGTCAAATTGGGAGAGAGTTTTCTAGAGGTAAGTACTACCTTTGCCTAGAGTTTCTCGAGGTACCTAGTGACAGCCAGTCGGACTACCCCTAAAACACCTAAGTGCACTAAGCAGGGCTGTTTCTCACTACAACTAGGGTTTGCCACCACAACTTGGTAAGTAATTACAGTCAAACCCCAAAGTAAAGGTCGACTCATAGTAAAAACTATGACAGCTTTCGCTTACTTAGTAACGTAATCCGTCAATACCAAAATGTATTGATTTCTCTTGCTGCTTTTTAAGATTAATTAGTCCCATGAAATCCATCCCCACTTCATAAATGGTCCTAATGGTGGTGTGGATGTAGTGGCTGAACTTGGTGATGTGGGTTGGTTGATGTTGTTGCACTTTAAGCACTTCCTACAATACTCTATAGCATCCTTGAATAATGTTGACCACCATAATTCGAATTGCAATATTTTGTGCGCTATTAATGTCCCTGCAAAAATGTATGCCGTGCTCTCCTGAGTGAGCTTCTTGCAATATCATATTGACTTTTTTTTGATGGTACACATCTCCTTAATACCTCATCTCTTCCTTGTGTACAATATCCCAGTGATTATGCAATATGGTTTCGATTGTAAAACTAGTTGTTTCTGTTATTATGTTGATGTGTATTTCTCTGGTACTAGATCGATGCTTAGGAATTGCTCAATTTCTCATAGATATCCTTGCTACAAATACCGCCTTGGTTTTCTCTCCCTCCATTTGAAACAAACTTGTGTTAGGTAGGTCATTGTTGATGTCGATTCCTTCTCCATTCATAATCCGGCTAAGGTAATCCGCTTGTTAGTGTAGCTTTCCTGATTTGTGAATAATTTGAATATTGAACTCTTGCAATAGTAAAAACCACTATACTAACCTTCCTTCGAGTTTTGTCTTACTCAACAAATGTATAAGTGCTTGGTGATCCACAATGAATTTTACTTTATTAGCTAGTAGATAATGTTGAAACTTCTTGGCAACATACACCATTCGAGAGCTTCTCTTCTCTATAGTTGTATAATTTTCCTCTGCAACATAATATAATGAGCGATCCTTCATGTCTTCTTGTGTTTGGATCAATATGCATCCAATGGCGTAATATGATGCATCCACTTGCACATGAAACTCTTGTGTCCAATTTGGGTTGGCCAAAATAGGCGCCTTTGTCAAAGCTTGTTTCAATGTTTGAAAACTCTTCTCTCATTCTAGGTTCCATGCGAACAATTGTCCTTTCCTTAGTAACATAGTTAATGGCTTTGCTATTGCTGTAGAGTTTTTGATAAATTGTCGGTGATATCCCATTTTGCCAAGTAGTCAGTGTACTCTACTCATGTCTGTAGGTGCTTCCATAGTTTGTATCACTCTTATTTTATCTTGATCTACCATTATGCCTTCTTTGCATATGATATGACCGAGTAGGACTTCTGATTTTACACAAAATATGCACTTCTCCGGATTGAGAACTATATTGTTCAATCAACATTTGTCAAAACATTTTGTCAGGCACTCCAAATGGTTGTTTTTTGATTCAAGAAAACTGTTTAAATGCTGAAATCATTCAAGAAAACTTTCATAAATGTTGTCAAATAGTCTCGGAATGTCTCATTAATTACACGCTGAAAAGTGAATGGGCATTACACAACCCAAAAATGCATAACACGGTACGCATAAGCTCCCCATAGACTAATGAAGGCTATCTTTGGTTGGTCCGCTTCTTCAACTTGAACCAGGTTGTATCCTAAAAATCCATCTAAGAATGATTTTTAATGACTACTTCTTGACCATTCTTGTACAGTACCATTTTGTCGTCTTCCCAATCATGTCGTACTTTTGCATTCCGTAGCCAAGGTCGTCCCAATAAAATTTGGTAAGGTTTGTTGGTCTGTCCAATCCATAATACGATTAAGGACACCTTGTATTTAATTCCTGCAATTTCCATACAAATAGATCTAATTATGCCAACAGGTCATACTTTTCTTTGATCAACCATCCGTGGTCCCAAACCTAGTTCCTTACAAGCTTCCTCCTCTATAATGTTGACACCTAAGCCGCCATCAATGGGTATGCTTTAGATGTTGTTTCTGCCAATACATGTAGTTATCATTGGTTCTTCCTCATTCCAGTCTTTCTCATCTCTAAGAATTCTGGTTGTATTGACCTCAACTCGGCTTGTATCCTATTGGGTATGGCTCGCATTCAATACGTTAACTATTTGCATTCGTAAAAATGGAGCAAGTGTAAGTAGCTCCTCTATATTCAACTGCACTAGTTGTTGTAATATTTGGTATAAAATCTTTCTTTTTTTCATGTTGTATTTTCTGGATTTGATCCGCCACTTTTTGCACTGTAGCTTTCTCTTTCTCCCAATTTTTGCGTACTAGTTCTTCTTTACTTGCCTCTACCCGAACTCATTTAGCACGTGTCACTACATATGTTTCTATCGAAGGTAATTCCGTAACTTCTTCCCACTTGCATTCGTGATCAGGGTCCTCCTGATCATCTTCTTGTTGGACTTCAATCCTTCATGTTGCCAATTCTGGTGGTGGTGGTATTTCTATGTTATATTTGCAATTCAAGCATTCTGGTGAATAGTGTCCCATTTCTCCACACGTGTAGCATCGAACATTATTGAGTCTATTACATTCGGTGGAATAATGTCTATTTTACCCACATCGAAAACATGTCACATTAGGATTCCCACCACGTGGTATTGGTGGAGGCGGTAATAAGTGTGGTCCTTCTTGCTTTGGTGCTGGTAATAAAGGTTGTCCTCCCTGCAGTACATCCTCGTTGTTGTTCTGACGATAGTATGGTCCTAGTTCGCGAGGGTATCTTCTTCCATTTACGTTTCTTCAATCTCTATTATATGGTCTTTGTGGATAATCAAATGGGTTAGTACTTTGTGTTGCATCCCATCTGGGTGGTGGGTAGCCTTCAACGTGCCCAATCATTGGTTGTGGTTTATATCCCGTACTTCGGCACTGTCTTGCTTCGTGTCCTACCCCTCCACACAACTGACACTTCGGTATCTTACATTCTGAAGCACTGTGTCCCTCATTCTTGCAAGTATACTATTCTAGGTCGTGCTCGTATCTCAATCTCTCTCTTATGTGGCCTCCGTGGTTTGTGTTCCTCATCATTTATGTATCTTGGTGATATCAATATTTTAATTTTTTCCACCTCCTTTATAGCATCTCTCAAATCATGTGGCTTTGTCAACCGTACTTGGAGTTGCAAACTCTCTTGTAACCCATTGAGCTTCTCATGCTCTTTCTTTATTTCTTTACCAACTTTTCACTAACATCACCCACTTCACAATGGTCGTCAGGGACTCCATAGGCCAAATGTGGTGTTCTATGAAGTCTCGGTGGTTGCTAGAACGCTGTGGATAGTGTCCAGTCCCAGGGGTCTACGCCGGCTAGCCGGCCTTACCTTAGGAGTATTGGAAGGTGTTGAGATGGCCTCTACCCGGACACCACGAGGGTCCGTGTACAGGTGAGGAGGGGTTCTCCTAGTGCAGTGCTGTCGCTTCCTACCTTAGTAAGTTGTTGGGCTAGGAGTAGAGCGAGAGGAGAGTAATGGAGAGGTGGTGAATAGTAAGAACATAAGTATGTATATATTGCCTGCCTAAGTATAAAGCTGCCCCAGAAAGACGGAGCAAGATATAGACAAAAAAATGGACTAGAAGTACCCCGACCCACTTTCAACCTTCTTGCTTATATAGCAGGTCGGCTTGTGTTAGACCCTAGGTACAGGTGGCACTCTCTCATGGGTCTGCCGCCCTGTGATAGAGTCCTGCCTATAACATTTATGCGCCTCCCTTATGCGTGTTGTCCTGAGTACCTTGGTAATTGATCCGGACGATCGGATCTACGCCTAGTTAAGTGCCACCTAACAGCTATCACCTTCAATCCATTACTTATGGTACCTTCATTGCTCGGCTGCTGCTTGTTCGCGCCAGATGGCGGCTTGACGGTGGTCAAACCACCGTCAACCACACAACGATTGTATATTCTTCAAAACCTTTACATGTAATCTCCACTGCCTCTATAGGTTCTTGTCATAATTCCTGCAACTAAACTATCAGATCTTACTTGTGATACTTCTAAACATAGTAATTTCTAAATAATGTGAGGAATGCGTCGTACTTACAAATATAGCATTATCATAATACCAATCATTGGCATCTCCCTTGAGTGTAAATGGGAATATTCGAAGCTTCTCATGCTTATTTGTAATTTCATTAGCCTCACACGCCTTCTCAAAGTACTGAATATGTCGATTTGTATCCTCATGCTCCAAGCCAAAAAAGGTAGAAGGTACTACTTTACCCGTAATTGTTAGTGTCCCATCATTTTTAGTGCCTCAATCATCAGCAAATCCCAATAATGTTGTATAGGTACATGTATCTCTTTGTTTTCATATCTCTCATTCTTGTCCTCCTCCTCGGTTGACTCATTGTGCTCCGATTGTCATTGTAAGTATCACTTCTCGCGTTCTCGTTGTTGTTGCTGTCTTATCTCTTCATACCGTTTACATTCTGTAAGAATCCGTCGATAATCATCCATTCATCTATTACTGAAAGCGGCAGATCCACTATCATGAGGCCTTTGTTGGGCATTCTTTCATCTCTGCAATAATTGAGCTGATCGGATTAAGTACTTGCTTTGGAATTTGCTGAAAGCCTCGAATTTCTTCTTTCATCGTAATTTCTCTTCGAACTCTAGCACTTCCTTGGGTGTTGGCTTATCCATACTGGCACATTCTTACATACACTTCATTAGTTACCTATTAATACAACTATCCCTCCGTGGTCGTCATAATTTTAAGCTAATAAGTTTAAAATATAGCTATGGTCACCATCATCAACCCGTAATAAGGTCGAGCGGAAAAAGAAAATTACAAGATAGAAATATTTTGCTAAGCTTTTTGATGTGTATTCAGTCTCAATCTTTGTATTACAGTGGTAGCCTGTAATCCTATGTTCTCATCTAACTCTCATATTTTCACAATATGTATTATATGTCCAAAGAAAGAAACATAACTAAAAATCTCTTAAATGACTAACTACTATGTTGTTGCCAAGGTAATGGTTTGGGTGTGACAAACTTAAAGTTGGTGAAGGTTCCCTTTGAGATTGCCATTGTCCCCTCTCTCACTGAGACTTTGATACCATGAGTTTATGTGGAGTGGGCCTCCATTGTTTGTGTGTGACGATGGTGGTGATGGCTTTTATTGGCAAGAGCCTTTTTCGACAATGATTGGTGCAATAGGATGGTAATTGTTATTGATTCTTGATTGGTGGTGCCACCAATATTGGCAAACATGCTAGCAAATTCTCAAGGTGCGGTTGCTTGCAACCCAAGGGAGGACTAGATATCTGATTCCCTATGTGGCCATCAAGCAAGCAACCATGTGAACTAAAAGCAATTTGGTTGTTGGTGGTAGCACTTAATGGAAAGCTTATGGTTGTTGTAGCGTCAAGCCTGTGACACGCAACCTTAAGGCTTGTTGGTCATAATTGTTCTATCAAGTATGGCTTTAATAGTTCGTTAGTGACAATAGAAATTGGTGAGGACATGTTGAGGATGGATGCATGAGTCCTGGTGCACTAATGTTGCTCTTCAATTAGCTTTGACAAATGCATACTTGGAGTTGAGTTTCAATAAAGTTGAATTCCTCAGACATTATATATTATAAAGAGTACCATTCATTTCCCATTAAACCAACTAAAGTGTTAATTAGTTGTTGAGTTGATTTTCATTGAAGATTGAGTAAAAATTATGACACTTGTCACTTTCTTAGAAGTAATATACAAAATAAAATGTTATTACTATCGTCTCCATGTACCTAAGGTATTGTATGATATACATAAGTGATTCCCATCAAATATAAATTATAATACTCCCCATACTCAAAGGTTGTTATTATCACTCACTTCAATATATTAATGATTGTATTTCCACTATTCTTTTTTTAGACAGAGGTTTACCCTTCCATCATGTCTCATTATGTGCATCACGATAGAGTCTCATCCTTATCATAGGCGGCCTATTCTCATGTGATGAGACATCATGATGAGACAACATGGTCATCATAGAAAGAGTTAAGATTAACTTATTAATTATATTCTGTTCATTTGGTATATAAGACATAATTAATCCATGATAAGAATCAATTTTAAGTCTCCTTCAATATCAAATATAAAAATATTATTCCTCCCTCTTTGAACTAACTAAAAAAGAATTAATCAGTTATAAAAAGTTTTTATGCTTAAATTACTACATGATATACCTAAGTGGCTCTCATTAAATAAGAATTATGGCATGTGCCCATTTGAGAAAATTATTAATACCCAGTCTTTTAGCTTTTTGTGCTCCTTGACAACAAAGATAATCCCGAGTCATGAGACCATTGACTCATGTAACATTTTTTTAATTGACTTTGCTCTACCTGTTCGCTAGGTACAATTGAAGGGACTAAACTCTTGCCTTTGAGCATTTTGACAAAGCTTATGGTTTCTCCTACTCATTACTAGTACCATCACTGAGGGACTCTCTAAAGCATTAGGAATGAGATATGAGTTGAATTCGGTGGTGCTACACATTCTTAGTCCTATTTTGGTTTTTTATACATGTACTCCCAGTCTCATACTAGTAATTATCGTAGCTTCCCCACAACACTCACCACTTTCTCTCATGACATGTGTCTTCATACAATGCTAGAACTTTGAAAAATGCATAGCTACAATAGATTCCAAGGGCACCATAGTAGTAAAAGTGCAACAAAGAGTTTGACTCGATGGTTGCTAAATTTGGCGTTGAGTTCTTGTTAAAGAGATGACCTGTCTCTCTTATGTAGCACAAACTCATTGACTAGCTTATCAAAATGCTAGAATTTAGGTGACAATCCCCATTGTGATCACCAAAAAGTTGGTGTGGCTGCTTGTGTGTGTCCCAATGCCCAACTTACATGCATCTCTAAAATGCAATGTAGGAGGGGTTGAGATACCACACCATGCCAACTGGACCATGTTTGTTGGCCCAAATGGTGTCCGACAAGGCAATTGGGAGTTAGGAGGATGTGTAGAGCATTGATGTCAAAGGAGGAGGGAGGAGCATGTAGACCTTAGATGTGCAAGAAGATAGAAATATAAACTTGATTGCAAGATAAAGAATTGTAAAGGAATCTAAGTCATTGAGGTTGCTCTCTATGTCCACCCTCAAGAGATCCCTAGCAATTGATATGGAGATGTGCAAGGGGCACTTGCTCATCCTTGCCCTCTTATAGAGCTCCCCTTTGGTGGCCATCTTCTATTGCATAGTGGCTATTAGTGTTGGAGCTTTTACATGGTGTCACATATGGCTTGAGAAATGTCAACCCTAAAAACCCTCTTTGTGAACCTTAAAACCTAGTATATTAGAAACATGAATGCTAATAACTCACACTGTAAGTCATTAGCACGAACAATGCTCAACTTAATTATTTAATAATAACTCTTAACCTAGTTATTATCTTTAACCCGATGACTATTATCACAACTATGGATTAGCTTACCCTTAACATTTATGATTTTACTAAGCTAGGTACAATATTCACATTTAGTTGAGTATGCATTCTAACTTACACTTGTGAGTGTCACAACCCGATACAAGATGCAGGATTCCGGATATAAGATACAGGATTCCGGATATAGGATACATGATATAGGATACGGGATATAGGATATACCTACATGATATGCCTACAGGATATGCTACAGGATATGCCTATAGGATAAGGGTCACCATTTTTAACTCATGACTAGATTAGGCTCATGACCAAATTAGCTCTTGGAGTTGTGAGCATAAAAGCTTCGACCTAATTGTTGTACAATCAGTTACTATCAACACCAGTCTTTTTACAATCAATCTTGTCTTATCTTGTTCTTGTCTTGCTCCTTGCTTCCTATTCTCTCCTTGTCTTGTTCCTAGTTTCTATCCTGCTCCTGTCTTGCTCCTGGTTCTTGTCTTGCTCCTGGTTCTTGTCCTGCACCTATCTTGTTCCTAGTCCTTGTCTTGCTCCTGAGTCAAGCCTCCTTGCTCTTAGATCGTGGCTTGACAGTTTGATAGTAACTATTTTCATAGCTTTCCGATTTCCAGTTACCTTTTTTCCTTGATTCTTCTCCTTCATTTTCCTCCTTTTTTCTTTCATAGATCATGGCCGATTTTGAGCAATTTCAACGCATGAGCTGGCCACTTTGAGCCAAGTGGTCACAGATCTGCACATGCAGTTGCTGATGCATCCTCCAAGGCTGCTGCGCAGGCTCTCTCTCAAGCATCTGTGGTTTCCTCTCCATCGAACACTTCTTCGGAGCCGAAGATCAGCATGTTAGAAAACTTCAGTGGCAATCGCGCCGATTTCCAAGGGTTCCGGAATTAGATCAGGCCTTTGATCCGCATGCAACCACGCCGCTACTTGACTGATGCACAAAAGGTTGGCCTTTTAGCATCCTTACTATTTGGATCTCCATGGGCTTGGGTTGCCCCTTTGCTGGAGCGTGACGACCCATTGATGGAGGACTTTGAAGGATTTGTGGCTACCTTTGAAGCCTGCTTTGGAGATCCTGATAAGTACCGTTCCGCATGCACGAAGTTACGCAAGCTCACACAAAGATCCCGACCAGCTTCTGTCTATGCATTCAAAATTCAAACAACTTTGCACGAACATTCCATGGACAAGACTACATTGATCGAACATTTCTGTTTTGGTTGAGGATGACATGAAGGACCTTCTCCTTACGTTACCAGATGCCCAAACATTAGTGGAGATCATACAACAGGCCATTCGCTGCGACAATCGTTTGTTTGAGCGTCGTTAGGAAAAATCCCGTCAACAGTTCTTGCAAACCAATCCTGCAGCTGTGGTACATGTTCCTGCAACCCTTCTGGAGTAGTTCCTATGGAGGTTGAGAAATACAAGCGTGGCTCACTTTCCACTGCTAAGAAGCAACGTCGCCGCAGTGAGAACCTATGCTTGTATTATGGTGAAGCAGGACACAAAGTGGCAAAATGTCCTATTAAAGCCAGGAAATTCAAGATGCGTGAAGTTGAAGCTGAAGTTCAGTCAGAAAACTTCAATGTTCACTTCGTCTAGGAGCGGTGAAGTTGGACGTAGGTGCAGGCTCCATTGGTGCTGCTCATACCATTCCATCACTCAATTTTCTTATACACATTCATCTCAATAATCGAGAGCTCAAGGAGTTTGCCGTGTAGACACTAGTGCAAATGCATGCTTCACGAATGACACTTTTACAACTCAACATGGCATTCCGGTGGTGAAGTTGAAGCGTGCAGTTCCTGTACAGGTGGCTGATGGTTGTCTGATTGCTTCTGGTGCAGTTACCCATGCTACCACACCTCTCTCTTGCAATCATGGCGCATTCAACTATTCGATTTTCTTCAAGACTCGGTCGTCCCATCTTTGGGCATGCTATGGTTCGTGGTTGCAAATCCTCAGATTGACTGGAGGTCTAGGACGCTCACGTTTTCCTCTCTGGCAGCTAGGATCAATCCTGTACTTTCCTGTGTGTAGGATACATCCTTAGTGTCTGAGGCAGTACAAGTTACAGGATTGACCGTGCCTGTTCCTGCATCAGTGTTGAAGACTCCTCCTCAACAGGATTCACCTCATGTTAGTTCCTCAGCACATCCGCAGGCTCTCTCCACTCCTGTAAGTTTGTAAATTTCTGTACAGGGTTCTTCCAATCCTGTATCAGTGTCGAAGGTTCCTCCTCAATAGAATCCACCTCTGTTGATTCATCAGCACACTCATAGGCTCCTCATCCTATGCATCCACGGACTTCTGTATAGGATTCTTCCAATCCTGTACACTTGTCAACATCTGTACAGGTTTTCCCCAATCCTGCCTCTTTCATTACCCTACTTCTGTTTCAACCCCCAAGATCCTTCCTCTTTTTCAGTCACAGCTCCCTCCTTCTCCTCTCCGAGTTCTTACCATTACTATGCATGAACTTGGCACTGATCCCGCTCCTTTTCACCTTTTTGCTTTCCAAGTAACTCCTATGTCCTCTTCTACCTTTCCTGTATCTGACTCTCCTATTTTTCAATCTCCTTCTCCTGCTCCTTCTCCTTTTTCTGCTCCTTCTCCTTCTCTTACTTCTCCATGCCATCCAAGTATCACTCCTTTCAAGACGTTTTTGACAAGCACAAGGCTGCAGTTCTTCCTATTCACAGGTCCTTCGACTGTCCTATCGATCTTGCGGAAGGGAAGACTCCACCATTCGGACCAATTTATGCACTGTCACCTACAGAATTGGAGGTTCTTTGCCAGTGCATCGAGGACAACTTGGTATCCGACTTCATTTATCACTCAAAATCCCCTGTAGGAGCACCTATCTTCTTTGTCAAGAAGAAAGATGGGAGTTTGCGCTTGGTTGTGGACTACAGGGTTTGAATCAAGTCACCATCCGGAACCGGTACCCATTGCCATTAATTCCGGAACTTCTCGATTGGCTATGAGGAGCAAAGGTGTTCACAAAGATCGACTTATGAGGGGCCTACAATCTTGTACGGATTGTCCAGGCGATGAGGGGAAGACTACCTTCGTACAAGGTATGACATTTCAAGTACACGGTGATGCCTTTCGGACTTACTAATGCCCTGCCGTGTTCTAACACATGGTAAACGACATCTTTCATGACTTCTTGGACCATTTTGTGGTGATCTACCTCGATGACATTTTGATTTTCTCCAAGGACCAGGCAACAATGACAAGCATGTACGACTAGTTTCTACAGAGCTTCACGAGCATGGCCTGTATGCGAATTGGAGAATGTTTTTTTTTACAGGGTATTGTGGAGTTCTTGGGCTACATTGTCTCTCCTGTTGGTGTTTCCATTGACATGCACAAGGTGAAGACTATCATGGAGTGGGAGAGGCCCAAGTCTGTACGAGACATACAATGTTTCCTTGGCTTTGCAAACTTCTACAGGCGTTTCATACAGGACTTCTCCAAGCGTGTACTTCCACTCACAAAACTCACCAAGCACATAGGAGATTTCTTTTGGTCCGACAAGGTGGAACATGCATTTAAGGCACTCAAGGACGCCTTCACAATAGCTTCGATTTTAGCACATCCTGATCCTTCTTGTCCCTTCTTCGTTGAAGCAGATGCCTCAGATTTTACAGTAGGTTCTATCCTATCACAAGTTGGAAAAGACAAGTTATTCCATCCTGTAGCCTTTCACTCTCGTAAGTTCCTTTCGGTAGAGATCAATTATGAGATTCATGACAAGGAACTCAAGGCCATTGTGGATTCGTTTGAGGAGTGGTGGCACTTCCTAAAAGGCGCTGCCATCCTGTACAAGTTCTTACGGATCACAAGAACCTGGAGTTTTTTCAAACGGCTCAAGTTCTCAGTCGGCGACAGGCTAGGTGGGTGGAATTCCTGTCACGTTTTGATTTTGTCATCGTTTACAAGCCCGATTTTCGGAATGGCAAAGTGGACGCATTGTCTAGGCGCTCCTACCTTTCACTGACCCCGGGGATCCTGCATATGACTGTCAAAAGCAAGTGTTGTTGGGTCTTGATCGTTTTCGGCTTGCAGCACTATAAGTTCATCAGGCTTCAGCAAATTTAACACTTCTATAGGACATTCGTTCGCAGTTGGCTACAAACGACTTGGCAAAGAATGTGTTCTCACACATTAGTCCTAAGATTGCAAGCTCCTCTTCCTCCAGTTCCCATTTAGACTACAAGTTATTCGCCATATAGGCCGGACTCTTGTACCGAGAAGGTCTCCTGTACATTCCTATTAGTGTTTGCAGGACTTGTGTGGTACAAGATTGTCATGATACCCCGGTTACAGGACATTTTGGTGTGGCCAAGACAGTTGAGTTGGTGACTTGCAACTATTGGTGGCTTGGGTTGCAAGGTTTTGTGGAAAGGTTTGTACGGAGTTGTGACACCTGCAACAGGTTTAAGATGCCTCGTCACGCGCCCTTTGGTCTTCTTCGTCCTCTTCCTGTTCCTTCTGCTTCTTGGAGATCCATTTTTATGGATTTCCTCATAGATGGATCCCCACATGATCATCTCCAACATCTTCGTTAGGTACAGGATGATCTCCGTGTTCATCTTCAGCAAGCATAGGAACGGTACAAGCGTCATGTTAATTCTCATCTTCAGCCGGCACCTGCATACAAGATTGGTGATCTCGTGTGGCTTCTTCATTGGCATATTCGCACCAATAGGCCTTCTTCTAAGTTGGATTTTCAACGATTAGGCCCTTATAGGATTGCGGCTAAGGTCAATCCTGTAGCTTTTGGACTCAAGTTACTATCTACGGTGAAACTTCATCCTGTGTTTCACACCTCCTTGTTGGAGCCGTATCATCCTTCTTCTCTTCCTGGTCGTGCTTCTTCTCCTCCCCCTCCTATGGTCATTGACGATGAACCTGAGTACGAAGTTATAACCATCCTTTGATTCTTGTCTTCATCGCCGCCAACTTCAATACTTGGTGGATTGGAAAGGTTATTTGCCTACTGATCACACTTGGGAACCTGTATCCAACTTACTCCATGCTTCTTCCAAGGTTGCTGCCTTCCATCGGCGTTATCCTGTTAAACTAACTCCCAAGACTCGTGGAACTCGTCCTTAGGGAGGAGGTGCTGTTGTTGAACCTCGAAATCCTATCATCTGCACATAGTAAAGATTGCTTTTGACAAACCTGTATTATGGGTCTATCGGAATAAGATAGAGAAGAAATCAGACATCAGAAGTTTGGAAAAGGGTAAGGATGGCAAGGTGTATAGCAAGCAGCAGTACTATGGATACCATCACAGTACTGGGAGAAGAAATAGTATACAACATAACAGAAATACGAGTAAGAGATAGATGTATTGAGAGAAAAAGGAAACTTATATTATGACCGCACACGGCACATGGTACAAAATAACATATACTCGAGATACCCTTCTAGTCCTAATTTAGTCTATTTATACCCGTCCGTACTAGCAGTTATAGCAACTGCCTCTTAACCTTATCCATTCAATTACTGTAACTCCTTCTTATCCTTATCTAAACATGCCGTACTCTGCTGGTATTGTATTGCGGTGATAACTTGTATTACGGTATTACGTTAGTAACTCGTACTCCAATATATCCTTCCCACTCTCGATTTTCAACAATATATATTGTTTTTGGTATTTCCCATTATATTTACCATGAAATAACAAGTAATCTTATCAATCTCTAACTATGATCCTAACATCCCCTTAGACTGGAAGTGTTGCATCGCCCGATGCAACCTTACGATGTGCCCCACTGTTCCGCACATGGAAGCGACGAAGTTCTTCAACTTGTGGTTCTCCTCGTGTAATTTACGTACTTTGTTCGTGTCGCCGATGTTGGAGTAGCTGCTGGGTTAACTCACTCATCTTCTCATGGATGTTATGTACTTGGTCAACTAGTGTGTGTACGGTGTTCATGAGTACCTTGTTCTGCTTGTACAGACGTCGTATGATGTTCGACTGCTCCAAGAATTGCTTGTCAATCATATTACAATGGTATGAAGTTGCTAACTGATAGTGGCGTCTACTCATTGAACTACTACTTGTTGGGTGATGGAATCAATGACACTGTGAAGGTGTGAAAGCAACCTTTGAGAGTAGTATTCTGTGGTGGGTCTTGAGTGGGTGAAGTAGTCTGAATCACGAGTGCACTTCGAACCCCTTGAGATGTCCGCTTGACAATTTGAAGCATGATGTCCCATCTATCGTAATGGTGAATAGGCTACTGCAGGTCTTGGTCTTTATCATTGATGTCGTTCTTGGCAGATTGTCCAGGTGTCGGTTCTACCGAATGCGGTTCTTATCCTAACTACTGTACTGCTGACTCCCGTACTTGCTCTGCTAGAGGTACTACTTGTGGTGGTATGATATGAGAAGATTACCTGCCGTAGTTTGATGTTGAACTGATGGTGATGACGAAACTACGGTAGTGCCCGTATTGATGTTGTTGAATGGCGCAGAATCCCCACACTCCATGGGTGTTGTTGAAGTTGGTGTTTGTGGGCTGACCGCGATCTGGTGGTGTTGTGTCTTCACACTCTGTGTGTGGTACAAAAGTTGATGCCGTGGGCTTGTTACGCATCTTTCGCTGGTCTCTTCGAGGTAAAGGTCTCCTCTGCAATACTTGATCATCGTCTTCCTCCTCATCCACAAACTCAAGTATCACTTCGGGTTCCTTTGACTGTGGTTCTTCTGGCTTCTTTGCTTGTGTACGTGGTCGTTTCTTCGGCTTAGTTGGTAATGGTGCGTCCAAATTACAGACGTCGAAAACATTATCCGGGTACTGCATAGTATGACCTAACCAAAAGCCCATCCTTGTTGTGAGTACCAGTGTACCTGTCGGTGCTAAGTCCGCATACGTAATACGGAGAGTTGTTAATGTGTGATGAAGCACCGGAAATATGGACATCTCCTTGTTCTTGCTTTTGGGGTTGTGTAGAGTGTTCAGCTCATGTTGCAGCCCTACTACGACTAGCTCCCCCCAATCCACTTTCTGTCCCTGTTCAGATAGATGATATACATACCTGATCTCCTTGTTGAAACCTGCCGGTGTTTTGCGGAAGGTGAACACGGTGGTGATAGCCTTAATACGACTCTTATGAGGTTCGCGCAGAATTGATGTTGGTGTTGCATTCGCCGTCTTCTTCTTCTTGAGAAACTTGTCGAAATTGTCAATGTAGTGTTGCACGTATGTGTGGACTTGTGGAATTGGATCGTACAAGATGTCTGGATCTGGGAATTCAAAGACATCTCAAATAAGCTTACTTGTGAAAGCGAATGCCCTGCCTTGTAATTGTAGAGCCTTGAATTGCGGTGTGTATGCCTTAATTGCCTGATCGACTAAGTATTCACCTTGTTGATCCAATCGTTTGTGTACAAACATTTTGAAATATCGCTCCAACTACATCCTCTGGATCCATTCTCATATGTCCGAGATGAGTGTTGGTGCCGGACGAACAATACGATAGAGTATTGGTGTAAGGGGAATTGAAAACTGGCAGTTCTGACTGGGATGCTGTATTGATAGCTGTTGCAGACATACTCATTGTGTTGGTGTACTCGTCCATCGATTCCATATGTGCCTGTCGAATAAAAGAAGAAAAAGACAAAGGACTTGAAGATCGGAAAGAAGAAGAAACTAAAGAAGAACTCGAAAACCCTAATGTGTGATGTCGGTTGAGTAGTGCTCCTGTTTTATACTTAGAGAATTTATGGTCTGTTAGTCTCTGCGGAGTAGTCCGCGTGTTGAGTTTCAAATTGTTGGGTGTGTGAATACCTTGGTTTGCGCTAGATTTGATAGAGAATATCTTATCATTGGATTTTGTATTCCTTGGATTTGCCAATTTCTTGGATTTTGTCATTCGCTCGTGTGAGTGATCATGTCGATGTTTCCAGAAGATTCTGCTAACGTCTACTCGCCAAGATGCTACTTACTTTTCCATGTTTTGTTCCGACTTACGACTTTGATCATATTCCAAGCCACTGTTTAGCTTGGATGTTTCTGTGTTTGGCGTATTGTACAATTCATACTCCGGGTCATTGTCAAAATCTTCCTCTTACTTGTTAGATGTATATTTCCGTATACGATTCGTATTGTTGTAAGTAAGACCGTGTTGTAGCATCCATAAGAGTGACGGTGTGTTGTCTCGTAATATCGGTAATAATATATGGTCCATACCATTTGGACTTGAATTTATGACCAATGAGTTGAAGTTTTCCTTGATAGTGCCATACCATTTCTCCAACTCAGAATATGGGTCGTCGTTGTACTTGTCGTAATCGATTGTGGCATGCCTTAATACATTTTGTATTGCTTGTATGTTGAAAACTGCTTGCTATCGTTTCTCATCGAGTTTTTTGAGTTGTAGTAGTTTTGTTTAACTCGTTCTGCTTCTCCAATGTCGTATTCGAGTGACATCCGCAATGATGGAATAATATACTCTATAAGCGTAATAGCTTCTAATCCGTATGTAAGTTGAAATGGAGTGAACTTTGTCGCCACTTTATATGTAGTATGGTATGCCCATAATGTTGATGGAAGTTTTTCATCCCAGTTTTTGCAATTTGTGTTTACTATCTTGGTTAATACGGTCTTCAGTATTTTATTAGTAGCCTCTGCTTGTCCATTGCCTTGCGGATAATACGCCGTGGAGACGTAATGCTTTACTAAATATTCGTTGCAAAGTACTTTGATGACATTGTTGACGAAATGAGTTCCTTGGTCACTGATAAGTTCCATTGGAGCGCCAAATCGCACTACGATATTTTCGTAGATAAACTTAGCTACACGTGTTGCGCAACAATCCCGTAATGCGATAGCTTTTGCCCATTAGTAACGTAATCCGTGAGTACCAATATATACTGATTCCTCTTGTTGCTTTTAGGATTGATTAGTCCCATAAATCCATTCCCCATTTCATAAATGGAGCTAATGA
The DNA here is from genome assembly GCA_003024785.1 of Selaginella tamariscina. Lineage (NCBI taxonomy): Eukaryota > Viridiplantae > Streptophyta > Lycopodiopsida > Selaginellales > Selaginellaceae > Selaginella > Selaginella tamariscina. Next base: position 128,453 of record PUQB01000517.1, read on the forward strand.
TTCCGTTGGATGTAATGGTTGAACTTGATGGTGTGGAGCTGGTTGATGTTCGTTACACTTTAAACATTTTTTAACAATATTCGATAGCATCCTTGAATAACGTGGGCCACCATAATCCGGACTGTAATATTTTTCGTGCTGTTAATGTTCCTACGAAATGTCCACCGTGTTCCCCTGAGTGGGCTTCCCATAATACGAGCTGAACTTCTTCCATTGGCACACATCTCCTTAAGACTTCATCTTTGCCCCATTTATATAGTATACCTGACACCATGCAATATGGCTTAGATCATAAGATGAGTTATTTGCATTGTTGTGTGGTTGCATACTTATCTGGTGTTGTTCCAGTAGTTAGAAAGTGTTCAATATCTTGTAGATATCCTTTGTGATTTCCATGTTTTGGTTGTTGTTTTGTTGTATCTGAAATAAGTTAGCATCTGGTAGTTCATCATTCACGCCAACACCTTCTGCTTCATTCGTAATACTGCTTAAGAAATCTGCTTGTTAGTGTAATTTGCCTGGTTTGTGGATGATTTGAAAGTCGAACTCCTGCAGTAATAAAAAACCAACATACTAATCTTCCTTCGAGCTTAGTCTTGCTTAATAAGTGTGTAAGAGCTTGATGATCGACAATGAATTTGACTTTGTTTGCTAGCAAATAATGTCAAAATTTCTTAGTTGCATAAACCATTCCGAGTGCCTCCTTTTCTGTAGTCATATAATTTTCTCTGCAGGTGCTAACCGTCGACTCGTGTAATATAATGGTCGATCTTTTCCGTCTTCCTGGGTTTGTGTTAATATGCATCCGATAGCGTATGACAATGCGTCCATTTGTACATGAAACTCCTTCCGCCAATTTGGACTAGCTAATATGGGAGCCGTCATTAATGCCTGCTTTAACAAATTAAAGCTCTGTTCGCATTGCGGATCCCATTTGAATGGTTGTGTTTTCCTCAGAAGCATAGTTAATGGCTTCGCTATTGCTGCATAATTTTTGATAAATTTTCGATGATATCCCATTTTCTCAAGAAGCTGTCGTACTCTGCTTACGTCTTTAGGAGGTTGCATTGTTGTATGACTTTGATTTTATCTTGATCCACCATTATTCTATCTTTGCATATAATATGCCTGACCAAAATTTCTGATCTGACGGAAAATATGCACTTCTCCGGATTAAGAGCTATATTATTTAATTGGCATTTCCCAAAACACTTCGTTAAACAGTCCAAGTGTTTATCTTGTGCTTCATAAATGTTAAAATCATCCAAGAAAACTTTCATAAACGTGGTCAAATAATCCCAAAATGTTTCACTAACCAAACATTGGAAAGTAATGGTGCATTGCATAGTCCAAAAGGCATAACGCGATACGCATATGTACTCCAAGGACTAATGAATGCCGTTTTTGGTTGATCCACTGGATCCACTTGTACTTGGTTATATCCTGAAAATCCATCCAAAAAGGTGTACATATCATGTCCTACTACTGTATCCAACAATTCTTCGGTGAATGGTATTGGGTACGTATCCAGCTTCGTTACATCATTCACTTTCTTATAATTGATGTAGATACGTAATTTACCATTCTTCTTTGGGATTACAACAATTGGTGATAACCATTGCGGGTTTTCAATTAGATATATGAATCCGGCATGTAATAACTTATCCACTTCTTCTCTAACTTTCGCCAAAATGTTGGATTCATTTGGTATGCTTGCTGTTTCCTAGGGAATGCATGTGATAGTAGTTCTATCTTATGGGTACAAATTGTGGGTGGAACTCCCTTAAGATCTTCGTAACTCCAAGCAAAAAACATCTGCATTTTGACGTAATACCACTATTAGATGTCTTCGATATTCTGGCTCGAGATCAACTGCTATTTGTACTTTTCGTGGTCCATATTCACTTGTTTTAATTTCAACTTCTTCAGTCTTCTCATTCATCATAATTTTTAGTTTTTGTTGAGTCCGTATTCTTTGTTTGTGCTTTATTTCGAATTGTAATTGTTGTTGCAGAGGTTGTTTAAACTTATCCGTCAGTTCGAGAGTATCCATATGTTGCTGTTGTTGATTACTAGTAGCTGTCTTTTCCGGGTTTTCCTCTTCTAGTGTCATTTGGTATAAATCAACTTGTGCTATCTCTACGAGGTCTGGAGTTTTTCTTCTTCCTTGTTCAAGCCGTAATGCCAGTCAAAATCCTCCATTCATAATGGTCAAGTTGGTCATTTGATTGGCTTTTTTTGTTGTGTTCGAACGGCTGCTTCTTGTTCATTTTTATGGAGTACCATTTCATTGTGTTCCCAATTATGTCGTACTTTTGCATCTCTTAACCATGGTCTTCCCAGTAATATCCGGTATGGTTTGCTCGTCTGCTCGATACGTAGTATGACCAAAGACACCTTAAACTTGATTCCTACAATTTCCATACATATAGATCTGATTATACCAATGGGTCTGACTTTCCTCTGATCAGCCATCCATACCAAGAAGGGTGCATTTTCAATAGGCCCAAGACCCAATTGTTTGCAAATCTGCTCTTCAATTATATTCACTCCTGAACCTCCATCAATAGGTATGTTCTGAATATTGTTTTTGCCGATTCGAGCCTTAATCATTGGTACTTCTTCATCCTAATCCTTCTCATCTGTAAGAACTTCCGTGGTATTCACTCCTACTTGACTTGTGTCGGTTTGAATGTTGCTCACATCCAAAGCATTTGTTATCTGCGTTCACAAAATGATGCAAGTTGTAACTAAAATGGGCATGGCTATAGTCCCATTTCCTAATAATTAGCAATTTTAGCTATTTAATTAGCATTTTCTAATATTAAAGGAATATTCTTTAGAATATATGTTTGAAAAGAGAATATTCTTTAGAATATTCTATTTTGTATTCTACCCTTTAATAAATTATAGCATTCATTGAACAAAAATTAATAACATTATAAAAGTAGAATGTATTAAATTATATAATATATTGCCTAATATAACAATTAAGGAAGAGCATAAGAGGTACATTATATAAATATTGATGTTGTTATTAAAATATTAATATTTAAATATAACATTATTAATTAAAAATTTGTAGTAGTAATAATATATATATAAAATCCTATAATAATATAGTCAATCTTCCATATCATTTTTTAAATTTATATAGTTAAGTATACAATTTGGTACTATTATTAAAGAGTTTATAATAATTATGAATATTAAATATATGATATTTTATAATTTTGTAATTGCTTTAAGCTTCAGAAAACATACATTCCCTTGCAGTTTTGTTAATCGTGACTTTATCAACGCTTCTTGACATCCACCCATATCGAATGGATTTAACATTTATAAAACATGCTGGGTCTTTTTGATTGGGAGACCATGTTTTCTCTAGGCATCCATTATATCTTTCGCTCTCCTTCTCGTGTCGCCTTTTTTGTGGTTTGAACCATGCAACCTTAACAATACTATTTTTTGTGATTACTTCAGGTGTGTCGATAATTTGACCCATCCAAATAGGCTGATTATATGACGCATCTGGAGTAATGAGAACCATCATTAGTTTTTGAAGATCCTTGCAGCAATCAAAGTATGCTTTAGGTTTTTGGTTCCTTTGTCCAACAAAGTGTGGGGTTTGCACTTCCACATCACTACTGGCTTCTATGTCGTCTGTGCTCAGTGATGTCATTTCAATCTCCTCTCGCCACCTTGTTTTAGGCCAGAAAGGGTGTTGCAATTCTGTACTTGTGACAGTAGGCCCTTCCAACTCTCGAACAACAGTCTCCCAATAGTTGACCACATGCTTATATAGTTCTGAGTAACCAGTTGCCTTATCAGAATTCTTTGGCATCGATTTTTGAACCCATGCCACATATTTTTTGATGCCATCAATAATAACCTCTTGTTCCTTGAGCTGGGCACTCAATGGAATAGGGTCTGGTTGTCCTTCTGGGAGAAGTGGCTTTCCATCCTCTCCACTTTTGAAGAGCATTAAGCCCTCTTTCGGTAACCACTCCTGCTCTGATGGCCGTAACTTGTACTGCATAATAGGTATACCATCTCGTATGGAGAAAAAGAATTGTAGCGGCACAAGGTGACCAACTAAAGAATCACTCCCTTCTTTTATATACTCCTTGAGAAATTTTTTGAAGTCTGGCACCTCAGTCACAAGCAAAGCACAACTTTTTTTGGAGATGCAATTTTCAAAAAGATTCATCATATGCGGTAAGGTAAGTGCACTTGTCCTTTTTGTAGAGTTGGAGACCTTGCTGAAGAACGCATCAATATCTTCATGAGTGTGACCAACCATAAGGAAACTGAGCGTGATTGTTTCAAACACACCTTTGGCAACAAGCATTGACAAGTATGCTAGCACATATCTAGAAAATAAAAGTAAGTATGAGCTTGAGAAACCCTTAAGTAAAATGATTTACCTATTTTTGTTCTCGCCTGCACAATTATCCATCTGTAAAAGCAAATGACGAGGAAGCTTATTTGATGTTGAGGACACATGTACACTATTTGAGCTAGATCCCTCCACTGAACCTGAACTCTCAACAGGGCCATCTGTTTTTTGTGCAGGTTGCTGACAATGCCTCTCATATTCCCAAGTAGCCTCAAGTGCAGACGTGTTCATGAGAGCATTATGTAAAGGTTGAAGGTGTTGTTTCTTCACTTTGAGATCACTGATAGGATTTGTCTGTGAGTGGGCTTCAAGGTTTCTGAAACACATGGCTAACGACCCAATAGTGAAATTGGAGTCGCTAGACCAATGTGGAAGTGAAAAGTGTCCATATGACTCACAACCGTGTCCATGTGTTAGCACACCTGTTAAAGAAATCGGAAGTTTCATGACATTTCCAAGGCACTTTGGTGTTGCAAAGAGCTTTGGAATGCTGGTCTTTGAATGATCCATCTTGTCATGGATCAAGCACAGGTACTCTGATGGGCGTGACACAGAAAGCATGCGGTGTGCATAGTACTGAGACCGACAAGTTTGTTGTGCAATCATGTGGGCCTCCATCTTCCTTTGAATGGTAGTGATCTCCACCAAGGTTTTTGCACAAGCCTCTGCAGCCTTCAATGATGTACAAGTGTCACACTTAGAAAAGCTAGAGTGTTTTGCAATCTCCACATCCTTAAAATGAGTATTCCATATGTTGTTGAAGGTACCAGTGCAGATTGCTTGGAGCCCCATCAAACTGAGGCACTTGTTCACATGTTCACACAGTTTCAATTGAGTGTAGATTGAAGGTAAAACCTTGAGATTTTCCCTGACCCCTGCATTTGTGGTTCGGCATTTGTGAGGCATCCTGTCTGCATTTGCTTCCACAAAAGCCTTGAGTATCTCTATGGCTGCCATGATGTGAGAGCGGGTTTTGACCAAGCCAGTGTTCCCATGAACTGAGGTTCGCGCTCCATCTAGCCACTCATCCCTCCGACGGTAGAACGTGGTCTTTGGGATCCCGTATATACTGTACCAAGCTTTGAAGCAGATGGCCACCTTATTAAATACCATGGATGTACTCTGATAACCTGTGTCCGAGGCCATTCCATCAATACACCCAGTTAGTGCAGCATATACAAACTCATGCCTTTGCTTTTGGGTGAGCATACGAAAGACATGTCTACATTGGGTAATTTCATTCCGGTCTGCCATCTGACAACACTTCTTCTTGCAACAGTCAATCGTGGAAATGCTCGTAACACTTTCGGAAGATGTAGGATCCATCTTTACCCTCTTGCTGAAACTTGCAGGGGAAGATCTACAACCCATGAATCGCCTTTTTCTTACAATAGGACCAATGCAAGGAACCTCTTCAAATATGAGTTGTTCTTCCGGGTTGTTATTATTGAAATCCAACCCAGAATATGTTGAACCATCTTGCCGTCTTAATTCAGATGTTCGCCACCTCACGAGGGATCCAGGATACAATGTGCCATTAGGTGAAACCTCTGTCACAACTACACCCACGAAGTCGGACCCTAGTTTCTCTTCTGACACTGCTTCCATTGGATTTATAGCTGTGATGATGCCTCTTCCGACTTCAATCTCACGAAGAAAGAGAATCACCTCATCCATCACAGCAGGCAAGCCATCATCTGGTAAACTCGTGCTACTATTTGTTTGTGACTCTGCATATTTTGTGTCAGCCTTGACTTCATCCAAATTCCACAATACAGGAGAACCCTCCTCAAATTCCATTCCCAGAACCTCAACATGCTTGAAAATGGTGTTCACCCATACGTACACACAAGATCCTTGGGAAATATTGTGACATGATGCATTATTATCTCGAACTTCCACAGTTCCAGTGCCAACTATCTCGTTGTTCCGAAGAAGACATACTTTATCTCCAGTATTAAACATATTGTCCTGCACATAAATAATTGTATTATTTATGATATCTGTTTATGCAATATTTTTAAGAAATCTGAATTACGGTTACTTAATAATATGCATATGCAATAATACATAATTATGTTTAGAGATAATATCTCATGTTTGATTAATACAACTGATGGGCGGGATTAATCCCGCCCACGAATCCCTCCGACGAGGAACGGTCGGCGGGATTAATCCCGCCGCCGACTCAACCCCTTCGGAGAGAGTCGGCGGGATTAATCCCGCCTTGGACTCCCTCCGACAAGGAAGAGCCGGCGGGATTAATCCCGCCGCCTCTTCCTCCTCGGGGGGAGTCCGGCGGGATTAATCCCGCCGACTCTCTCCGACGAGGAAGGGAGTCCGGCGGGATTAATCCCGCCGCCGACTCAACCCCTTCGGAGAGAGTCGGCGGGATTAATCCCGCCTTGGACTCCCTCCGACAAGGAAGAGCCGGCGGGATTAATCCCGCCGCCTCTTCCTCCTCGGGGGGAGTCCGGCGGGATTAATCCCGCCGACTCTCTCCGACGAGGAAGGGAGTCCGGCGGGATTAATCCCGCCGACTCATCCTCGCCGGAGAGAGTCGGCGGGATTAATCCCGCCGGACTCCCTTCCTCGTCGGAGGAAGAGGCGGCGGGATTAATCCCGCCGGCTCTTCCTTGTCGGAGGGAGTCCAAGGCGGGATTAATCCCGCCCACAATTCTTACGACGGGGAATGGGTGGCGGGATTAAACCCGCACATAACTCTCTCCAAAACTATGATTTCAAAGAGATCTCGGGATAAATCCTGTCCCCAAATCTTTAAAACAGTGAAGTGGTGGCGAGATTAATCCCGCCACCCCTTCCCTGCCTCCTAAAATGGTTGGCGGGATTAATCCCGCCGACAACTCTTTCTAATAAATTCTGGTAACTCTTCATCAGTTGAGAAGGTTATCGACGGGATTAATCCCGCCACTCTTTTTCAGTGGCGGAGAAGCATTGCCCGGGAGATGGTGGCGGGATTAATCCCGCCACTTCTTCAAAGAGGCGAAAAAGAAATGGCCGGATTAATCCCGCCGCCCCGGTTAACCTAGAATATTAAGTTAAAAGGATATTTAAACGTGATAAATCCCTAACGGAATATATTATAATCCTAATGCATTTCTAAACCCCTAAATTGTAATTTTAAGAGAGAATGTAAGAGAGTGAATCTTAATAAGTATTTTTAAATTTGTTTATAATACTTACTTGTAAACAGCACTGAAGGCGCCGTGCTTTCCTATAAAGAATAGCACCCAATTTAATCTCGCTCCTGAGATGATCACTATGAAGAAAAAAGAAGATCTAAAGAGTGAAAAATACAGAAATGAAGAAACCCTTGCCGGAGAAAGAACCAGATCTGAATTTGAGTGGGAAATTAAATGCATTTTCAAATTTACATGTCAGACCGACAATACATATGTCAGAAATTCAAATTTTTTAAAAAGAACAGAAAATAAAATTTAAGATGAGTTGACACAAATATCCGACACTCTGACATATATACTCTCCAGTTCCAATGAGTATTTTAAAATTGCATTTAATGTTATTCAAGTGATTCAAGCTGTTTAATATTACGAAATTTTAGACTATATTCTACATTCTTAGTATTCAAGTATATTTATATTATATATATATATAAATATATACTTATACAATAAATAAATTGATATATTATTATGTATCATTTAAAATATATTCATAGTCTGTTTATTATTATTATTTTCTTAATTACTCGAGTATTTAGTTTTCATTTCCTAGTATCAATGGGATATTCTTTAATATTTTATTAATATTTGAAGAATATTCTAATATTAAACCTGATTATCATAATTAAATTAGTCTTGTTCTTAATTATTGCAGTAATTATTCTACATTTGTATATATTAATGGGATTTTCTCAATTAATTTGTTATTATTTCAAGAATATTCATGTGTTAAACCTTATTATCAATATTAAATTAATACACACTATGAACATATTTTAAATTATACATAATAATACATCATTTTATCTAATATATAGTCATATATAGTTTTAATAATATATATATTAATATCATTTCCTTAATTACTTGAGTAATTAATCTTCTTTATATTAATGGGATATTCTTTATTATTTTCTTATTATTCCAAGAATATTCCAATATTAAACATGATTATGATAATTAATTTAGTTAATTATTTGAGTACTTAATTTACATTTGTATATATTAATGGGATTTTCTCAATTAATTTCTTATTATTTCAAGAATATTTCAATGTTAAACCTTTTTATCAATATTAAATTAATATATATTATTAAAACTATATATGGCTATATATTAGATAAAATCATATATTATTATGTATAATTTAAAATATGTTCCTAGTGTGTTTATTAATTTTATTTTCTTAATTATTCGATGTTTGTTTTGCACACATATATAAACACAATCATAAATTTACACACGCATTACAAGAACTTACAAAAACACATATGCACACACATGCACAACCCTAAACCAAACTGAAGAAATATGTTGCTTCTTTATTGAAAACATCATGTTCAACGCATGTATGATATATGTACTCAATCTGTGTATATGTAACACATTGAATTTACATGTGTAATATTTATATTAAGCTTGTTGGGAGCAAACCCTAAACCCTAAACCCTAAACCCTAAACCCTAATATGTAACACAATGAATTTACTCATGTAATATGTATGTATGTCTGTGTGTATACACGTGTGCATGTATATATGTGTACTCTGTATGTATATATGTGTACTCTGTATGTATATATGTGTACTTTCTGTCTTCTCTCATACATACACACCATGCATGATCCATGTTAATATGTACTGTCTCTCTTCTCTCAAACATACACACCATGCATGATCTATAATATGTACTCGGTCTCTCTAATATTATGTACTAATATGTATGTATGTCTGTGTGTATAATACACACCATGCATGATCCATATTAATATGTACTGTCTCTCTTCTCTCATATACTATGTATGTATATCTGTGTATAATATGTGTAAGTATATATGTGTACTAATATATGCAATGTGTACAAAAATAATTTTTCAACACTCTCTCTTCTCTCATACATACACACCATGCATGATCCATCCTAAATCCAAAACCCTAAACCCTAAACCCTAAACCCATGTAATATGTGTGTATGTCTGTGTGTATACACGTGTGTATGTATATATTATGTGTATTAATATATGCAATGTGTACACATGAAACTTTAACACTCTCATGGACACACACATGTTAAATCCCTGCATGATTTATATTTTTGAGGTGTATGTGATACACCCACACACACGCACGCGCTAATAATATAATGAAAGAATATTCGTTTAGGGCGAATCTATATTTTATTCTTTTTAGGGTTTAAGTATATTCTCAGAAGGAATATTCTATTAGGGTTGATATATATATTTAATTCCTTTAGGGTTTAGGTATATTCTTAGGGTTTCAAGAGGCGGCGGCTGTGAAATCGGCGGCGGCGGCTGTGCACACAGGTGAGATCTGTGTGTGTGTGTGTGTGTGTATGTATGTATATATGTATAGGAGTGTGCGTATAATTTTATTTATTAGTTTTATCTCTCGCACACACACGCACACTCCTGTGTATGTATATGTGTGTGGGTGTGTGTTTGTTTATCTGTATGATTTATTTGTTTCGCTCACACACGCATACACACGATATACATATACACATATATATATATATATACCTATATACATATATACATACATATATTATGTGTACCAGTATCTGTAAATTTTTTTTATTGATCTTGCTTTACACACACACACACACACACACACACACACACACATATATATATATATATATATATATATGTGTACCAGTATCTGTAAATTTTTTTTTATTGATCTATCTCTCCCACACACACGCGCACTGCTTTACACACACACACACACACACACACACACACATATATATATATATATATATATATATATATATATATATATATAATCAATGCATATTAACAAATAGTATACAACACTAGTTTATATATATGCTTATATATTCATATGGGTTATATATCTATATACACACATATATATATGTGTGTGTTTTTGTATAATTTTATTTATTTATTAGTTTTATCTCTCGCACACACACGCACACTCCTGTGTATGTATATTGTGTGTGTGTGTGTTTGTTTATCTGTATGATTTTATTTGTTTCGCTCACACACGCATACACACAATATACATATACACATATATATATACCTATATACATATATACATACATACAACACTAGTTTATATATATGCTTATATATTCACAGACTCTCTCTCTTTCTCTATAGATTATATATCTATATACACACATATATATGTGTGTGTTTATCTGTATAATTTTATTTATTTATTAGTTTTATCTTTCGCACACACACGCACACTCCTGTGTATATATATATGTGTGTGTGTGTGTTTGTTTATCTGTATGATTTTATTTGTTTCGCTCACACGCATACACACGATATACATATACACACATATATATACCTATGTACACACATATATTAGGTGTACCAGTACTGTATAATTTTATTTATTTATCTATCTCTTGCACACACACGTACACTCCTATACATACATACATACATACATATATATATATATATATACACACACATATATATATGTGTGTGTTTTTATCTCGCTAAGCCCCTCGAGCGGCGGGATTAATCCCGCCGCTATAGTTTATAGCCTCGGCGGCGGGATTAATCCCGCCGCTATATGGTTGGGGCCATGGCGGCGGGATTAATCCCGCCGCCGAGGCCCTTCAGGCATGGGTGAGCGGCGGGATTAATCCCGCCGCCGAGGCCCTTCACGCAGGCTATGGGCGGCGGGATTAATCCCGCCGCTCTACGACAAACCGAAGAGCGGCGGGATTAATCCCGCCGCCCATGGCCTGCGTGAGGGGCCTCGGCGGCGGGATTAATCCCGCCGCTCATCCATGCCCTGCGCGGAATGCGGCGGGATTTATCTCGCCGGCAATGGCCTGTGTGAAGGTTCTAATGCGGGATTAATCCCGCCGGATTCCGCGCAGGGCATTTACAGGGAATGGGCGGCGGGATTAATCCCGCCGCCGAGGCCCCTCACGCAGGCCATGGGCGGCGGGATTAATCCCGCCGCTCTTCGGTTTGTCGTAGAGCGGCGGGATTAATCCCGCCGCCCAGGGAATTCACGCAGGACATGAACGCCGGGATTAATCCGGCCCCACGCTCATGCCCTTCGCGGAGGGCGGCGGATTAATCCCGCCGTTCATGTCCTGCGTGAATTCCCTGGCGGCGGGATTAATCCCGCCCCACCCATCCCTGTTCAAAAATGCCGCAGCCAATATATATGTGTGAGCGCATGATTTACGAGAGGGCGGCGGGATTAGCCTCCGAACCTTCATTACCCGGTGGCGAGATTAATCTCCGAACCTTCATTACCCCATTGGTATGTTGAATCAATCCCGACTAACTCTGTCTGAGACGGAGAAGGTTTACAAAATACCAATGGAGGGAACCGAGAAGGGTGGTGGGATTAATTTCACCATCCCTTACATGGTGGGCGGGATTAATCCCGCCGCGTACGCATGCCCTGCGCGGAATCGGGCGGGATTTATCCCGCCGCCATTGGCCTGCCTGAAGGGCCTAGGCGGCGGGATTAATCCCGCAAGATTTCGCATAGGGCATTGGCGTTCGGCGGGATTAATCCGCCGACTAAGGCCCGAGTGAAGGGCCTGGGAGGCGGGATTAATCCCGCAAGATTTCGCATAGGGCATTGGCGTTCGGCGGGATTAATCCCGCCGACTAAGGCCCGAGTGAAGGCCTGGGAGGCGGGATTAATCCCGCCGGACGCCAATTCCCTGCTCGGAATCGGGCGGGATTAATCCCGCCGCCATTGGCCTTTCTGAAGTGCCTAGGCGGCGGGATTAATCCCGCCCGATTCCGCACAGGGAATTGGCGTCCGGCGGGATTAATCCCGCCGCATAGGGACCGAGTGAAGGCCCTGGGCGGCGGGATTAATCCCGCCGAGTCTTCAATGCCTGTTGGAGGAATGAATCCCGCCACCCTTCTCTTTTTTCTCCATTGGTGAGTCGGACCAATCCCAAACGTTTCTGTCTGAGACGTAGATGGTTTTCAACATACCAATGGAGAGAACTGGGAAGGGTGGGGAAATTCATTTAACCATCACTTACATGGTGGGCGAGATTAATCCCGCCTCCTTTCTGGAGTCACTGAAGGGGTGTGAGAAATAAATTCTGCCCAGTTCTTTCTGAGACCGAGAAGGGTGGCAAGATTAATCCGCACTCCCGTTCAAGGCCTCCAGAAAGGTGGCGAGATTAATCCCGCCCACTCTTTCAGGAGGCATTGAAGGGGTGGCGAGATTAATCCCGCCGCACCTTCCATGTGAATATATGTGTATTAGTATATATAAGTTGCATATCTCATTTTATTTACTTTTATCATCTTATCATAATATTTCGAGTAAAAGCTAGGAATCTATGTAAAACTGTCCAGAGCTCACATTTGTGGTGGTTCTAAAACGAAATGTTATCTTTCTTTTGCACTAACACAAATGTGAGCTTCGGACAGTTAATTACGTCTACTTCTCTCTGTGTATTATTTTTGTATAATCGGGTTTATACAAGTGTGTGTGCGTTTTTATATAATTTATATTTATAGTGTATTATTTTGCAGAAGGACGATTTGATCAAACAAGGAGATCGAGTCATTAGTATGGAGTCGTCGTCAAATTCTGGGTAAGAATTAAAATAAAATCTGTTATACTCGGATACTTGAACTAATCATTTTTTGTATTCAGATGTGGAATTGAAGTGACATTAAAGACAAGAGCAGGAGAAGAGATGGGCAGGGGGATTCTGGAATCAACTTGGCATATTTTAAGATAAATGGGAAGCGCATTGGAGCAACCATGGTTGCTGTCAAATTATCCTCTGTCACATCTCATGGACAAGCAAAACAATGGAAAGTAGATTCGCTAGTCAAGCACCCGAAAGCAGGCTGCGAACCCAGATTGGACGATGCTCGACAGATATGCCTTGTTCCATCCAATGTCACGTTCTCGGATCCAGAGGTCGTCAGTTACAACATTAATCTCGGGTGGTTTTGTCGACTTGTGGATAATTGATGTTCACGTGTTCACTAATGATGTTGACCTTGGAGTTCTTCTTCAACTCAACGAAAGCCCATCTATGGAGGGGATCCATCTGGATGTCTACTTCGAAGATCTTCAGACTCATCGAGTAGGTGTATTGTCAGGAGATATTGCTTCACAATACAGAAATCAGCAAGTGGAGCAATCTTCCCTCTTGACATTGAAGAAGAACACAGCGACATCATAAAGAGATTGAGAGGGTGGCTCGGTCTCAGGTTCTCTACAGATCACGTTCAATTTGCTTAGGAAGCTTCGGGAGCTGGAAGAGTGTGCCGAGAACACTAGAACAGCTGCAATCGGGGATCACACATGTTGATTCGGATCGCAAAAGAAAATCATCAATCGTTTTGTCAGCTGCACCTGTGGCATCTCATGCTGCAATAAGTCACAAGGAAATGATGTTGGATGATAAGATTTATCCTTGTAGGGTTAAATATTGCAGCGTCAACCCAAACTTCAATTACAGGCCACTCAACCAGGAACGTGTAGCTGAGCTCATGGAGAAGATGAAGGACGACAATTCTTATACCGTTCCACATAATGCTGTTTTGTGTCCATACTATGAAAGAAGGAAGGGTGCTGACAAAGTCTGGATCACAACACCAGAACAACTCATGAAGATTCAGACGGAGAATAAAAGATCTATCAAGTACTACATCATTAGTGGCCAGCACACAATAACGGCAGCCCAACGACTTCTCGATGAACACAACAAAGGAACGATGGCAACAAAACTTTCCGAGCATACCCGTGAGAAGCTGACAAAAAGATCGGCGTTTTTAGCTAAGCCGAATCTCACAATCGAGCAGTACCATAAGTTATCGGCGGAATGGGACGCTGCCGACACCAACCACTACAACAGCAAAATATGGGAGAAGTTTAAACACACGCGAGCCGTGTGGGAATCTCTTCAGCGACCACAAAGAGCTACCGCAGGGAATACACAATCTGCGGAATACCGGGTAAGCAAATTGTTTGGGCGGGATTTATCTCGCCGGTATATTAATCTGTCTTTTTCCTCAGAGAGTTGAAGAAATTGCAGCAGTTGATTTTGCCCAGGTGGGCGGGAAGGAAACATCATTTCTGATGATGTTGATTTCTTGCCCCGAAGATAGGATCTTTGCCAAATGGTTGGGGATTATGGAATCCTTTTCAAAAGGAACACTGAAGAAGAAGCAGACAAGTGAAGGGGAGCCCTCAGAAAAGTCTGCAAAGAAACCCAGTAAGACGCCGAAGGCTAAGTCTGTTCAATCTACAAAGGATGTAGACAACGATTTCAAGCTCACATGGTTGAAGCCTTTAAATGGAACAACGATGGAGGAGATGGAAGTCTTGGCTGATTTGGTGATCGATGGCCAAACTACAAATCAATAACAGCAGCCCAACCTCTCTTTTCATCTCAAGGCAATGGAGTTGAAGACGGTCAGGCATTTCAAGGAGTGGTTGGGAATACACTGCCACAAACTGGGTTGGACCTCGACTTCAACATATGAAGAGGTTAGCAAATATTTGCATGTGACAAACGATGATATGCTTGTCGAATGGGTGAACCAATCGGAAGATCTAGGCAAGAATCTATTGCACGCCAACGCCAAAAAGGAGAACATTGGGATGACGCCTTCTCTTATGGCAGTCCTTCAGCAGCGGAGAACCGAATTGAACCTTATAAAGGAGGATGCTACGAATCACGACAAGCCCTACAGATGTTTTTGTTAGATTCGGAGACTTTATGGGGTAACATCACTGCTTGTAGGAAACCGTTTCAATTGTTCGTGATGGATCGGCGGTGTCAAAAAATCTTTCGACAGATAGGGCACTAGAGGATCTGGTGGAGAAACTTAGCCGTGCAAGCATATACATAGAAGGTATTTATTATTGAATTCATGCTTGCGCTCTTCACTGATACCTACTTTTTCAGGTATTTATTTCTTGATTCTTGCTCATGTCACCGATACTTTTGCCTTCGCCTTCGCCAAGAAGAATAGACATCGTTGGACAGGATTTTATATGAACGATGCTAATCCCAAGTGCATTGATACTGTTGTTCACTTGGTTGTTAGAGCAACGCTATCTCACGTTACTCATGGCCATATGTGTTGTTGGATGTCAATGGTGTTCTGCTTCATCGACAAAGGCCCGAGAGATAGAAAACAGAAATCAAACAAGGAGATTTCATTCCTTGTCATTGGTAAATTTCGATATGATATTATTTTCGTCCAGGGTTGGATCGTCTCTTTCAAAAGCTTAAGGAGATGGGTGCGCTGTGGGGATTTGGTCATGCATGCAGATTCATAACTTAACACCACTGTTGAGTTTACTTAAGAAACATTGTAGTGTTGCAGAAGAGGTGATTCGTAAAGATTGGATTTTTAACCAGCGAATGTGTCATAAAACCTCTCGAATTTCACAATATAAGAAAGGAAAGCAAGCCATACTTCTTCAAGAATGAAAGAATAATTGGGACTCATGGGAGATCAGTCGCTTAAGGATAACGAAGAATGCACATATCTTAGTAGTAGACGACTCTCCTCAGAAGGCTATGCTCAACCAAACATTGCTTGTATTCATCCAATCACTTTCGATCCATATTCTGATATCGATATCATGGATGAGCTAGTGAACTACTTGGATACGTGCCTCAGAAAGAAGAATCTCGAAAATTTTTGTGAGCAGTATCCACCATATCATACATTTCCTGAAGCTTTTCTTTCTCGTGATATTGAATTTTATAAAATGAAGGATAGCAACCGGGCGCTTTATAATATTATTCTTAAGGAACGTCAGTTTTTAGATGAGCCTTTATGCAGACCTTCTCTTATCACATCTTATGTATTAACAAGGATGGCAACTCCCAATTGCATTCGTGAGAGTGTTAAGTGGTGGCAACAACATCAAGATATTGACCAAAATGATTTGATTAATCCGGAGAGTGATGATTTAGACAAAATGAAAAGATTTCTTTGTATGATAGAAAGAAAGTATTTATAAAAAATTAACATGTTGATAAGAAAATGATTTCATTTGTAATTATGTTTGATAGTATTTCTTCATTATTGTAAACTATTTTAGAATAATATGAATATTCTAAGATATTTTAGGAATATTCCTTACTAAGTAAGGTTATTGAAGGATTAATTAATTAATTAATTAATATTTAAGGCTTAATTACATATTAATTAAATGATTAATTAATAATTAAAACTTAAGTATTAATTAGTAATTTATTTTATATTCCCATTTTCACGTATCATGCCCACTTTAGTTACAACGTGCATAATGGTGTTAATATCAGTATCTCCCTTATAGTTAACTGTACAAGTTGTTGCAGAATCACAGCAACAATACGATCTCCAAGTGGTATTGTTGATGTGGATTGCTGTGAATGCATGCTCATTTCATTAGGCATAGAGTCTTGATTTTCCTCTTGTTGCATTTTTTGAATTTGATTAGTCACTCTTTGTATTGTAGCCTTTTCTTTCTCCCAATTCTTATGTATTGGTTCTTCTTTGGTTGGTTCGACCCATACTCGTTTGGCCCGTGTTACAGCATACGTCTCAGTTGAGGGTAATTCTGTATCTTGCTCCCATTTGCGCTTTAGTGGAAGATGTTCCGATGTTAAATTCGCGTTGTGGACATTCTGGTAAATAATGTCCCATCTCACCACATGTGTAACAACGAATACTATTGAGTCGATTACATTTAGTAGAATAGTGTCCTTTTTCTCCACATCTAAAACATGTCACATTTGGATTCTGACCTCGTAATGCTGGTGGAGGTGGTATTGGTGGTAATAACGGTGGTCCTGTCTGTGCTGGGGCTGATAACAAAGATTGTCCCTACATGATATTTCCGTATTATTACCTTATCAGAAAAATGTTCTGGATTCACGGGGAAATCTCCTTCCATTTCCATTCCTACGTTCCCCATTATACGCTCTTTGTGGATAATCATATGAATTAGCATTTCGTGACTGTGAATAATCATATGAATTCGCATTCCGGTTGTTGTTCCATCTGGGTGGTGGTGAAAAATTCTCAGTATGTCCCATCATTTGTTTGGGTTTTTATCCCATAGTCCGACATTGTCTCGCTTCATGTCCTATTCCTCCACACATCTGACACTTGGGTAGTCTACATTCAGAAGCATTATGTCCTTCATTTTTACATGTGTACAAAATATTGTTTTAGTTCTTGAAGGTCGAGGGTTCGAATCCCTCCGTGGTCACCAATATGTTGAACCTTGAAATCCTACCGTTTGCACATAGTAAAGATTGCCTTCGACAAACCTATATTAAGGGTCTATCGGAATAAGATAAAGAAGAAATTAGACATCAGAAGGTCTCAAAAGGGTAAGGATGGCAAGGTGTATAGCAGGCAGCACTACTATTATTAGGAACCACTACGTACAAACTAGAGATCCCACAAAACCACCCGACCTCCCCCGAGCTATCTCTAGTCTCCACATGCTGCTCTCCAAAAAGGCTTTTCATATTAGGGTGCCCTTAATTCTCTTAGATCTAGGTATAGCTCTTTAGGAATATTCTAGCTTATACCTTTCTGGGAATATTCTTTGATTCGTTATATGAGTCGTAACAATTCTCCCCCATTAGCAAGTCCTTGTCCTCAAGGGCAGTATAACTTACTCAATTGGTC
This sequence comes from Selaginella tamariscina, assembly GCA_003024785.1. Lineage (NCBI taxonomy): Eukaryota > Viridiplantae > Streptophyta > Lycopodiopsida > Selaginellales > Selaginellaceae > Selaginella > Selaginella tamariscina. The sequence goes on from PUQB01000517.1 coordinate 146,723, forward strand.
TTGTATCATTAGCCTCGTACATCCACAAAGAATCTACCCAAGACTTGTTCCTTGTGAGTACTCTCTTTAACTGGCTAACATGAAACACTGGGTGCACCCTCACTCTTCTGGCAGCCGTAGTCGATATGCCACCTTATTGATATGCTCCAGAATCTCATAAGGACCTGAGTACCTAGGAGACAACTTATCATTGTGTCCCTTCCGTAAGGCCACAAACAGTGTTTCGCCTTACATGTGTGGCAAATACCACTCGGAGATATACATAGTCTCCCACCTGGAACTCTTAGAAGCTTCTATGCTCATTAGCAAACTTAATAGCTCGGTTTTGAGCTGCTTATAAGTTCTTCTTGCACAAACTCTGAATGTTTCTAAGCTCCACACAAATCTTTAGCTCCTCCTCATCCATGTTGCCTTGGAGCTTTCTTACTTGCTAAACCCAGCTCAAAAGCTGTCTTGGAATGCCATCCAAACATAGCATAATATGGACTCATTCCAATGCCACTTGTGTCCTTGGCAAATGGATGACAAAGTCCATAGAGATACTGCCCCATCGCTTGTCTAGAATAGGCAATGGTACTAATAGCCCACTTGGTTTTTCCCTGGGCACCTTTACTTACTGACACTTGTCACAAGTCCTGCAGTACTCTATGATATCTCCAATAGAACCTTCTCTTAATCAACTCATACGTTTTCCTCCCCCCAAAATGACCAGCCTCCAGGTGATCATGATGAAATATAGTACTTGGTTGATCAAATGGTCCACATGAGGAAGATACACACGGCCATTGTAGTATAAAACTCCATCTTAAAATGAGAATGGTGGCTCTAGTTGTCCTCTGAGCTCCTGCACCTCAACGTCTTGTGCTTGAGCATGTTGAACTACCTGGCTAAACTCACTTAATGCATTACATAAGCGTGTTTGGAATTCTCTAACCACTGTGGCTCTCCTAACGCGTGACAAAGCATCTACCACCACGTTAGCCTTTCCCACGCAATGCTCAATAGGAAATTTGCCAAACTCCATGAGCTTAACCATCCAGTGAGCTTGCTGAGAGTTTAACTCTTTCTGTTTGAACAGATACACCAAAGTCTTGTGATCTGTAAACACTTTGAAACTTGCACCATAAAGATAGTGCCTCCAAACTCATAATGCATTAACAATAGTCAGTAGTTCTTGCTCATACGTTGAGTATTGTTGCTCTGCAGGATTCAAGTACGGCTCTTATAAACAATAGGCCTTCCCTCTTGCATAAGTACAACTCCAATGGCCACTCCACTTGCATCACACGATACCTCATAAGGCTTAGAGGGATCTACAATATATAAACTGGTGCACGTACCAAAGCTTGTTTCAAAGCTTGGAAACTGCTCTTCTCTGAAGCACTTCATGCAAAGGGAACGTCCTTCCTTAGCAACCTAGTTAACGGAGAAGCTTTCTTGGCATAATCCTTGACATACCGCCGGTAATAACCAGCCATGCCCAAGAAACTCCGTAACTCTTCTGCATTGCTAGGAACTGGCCATTGCTCCACCACTGCCACCTTCTGTGGATCTATCTTCACTCCACTTGGCGTCAAAATGTGACCCAAATACTCCACTTTGCACTGAGCAAATGCACATTTGCTCTTCTTTGTATAGAGCTTGTTCTCCCTCAACAACTGAAGAACTCTTCGCAAATGCTGCACATGCTCCTTCATATTCTTACTGTAAATAAGAATATCGTTGAGTAAGATCTCCACAAAGTTGTGCAAGTAGTCACCAAACACCTCAGTCGTCAACCGAGTGAATGTGATTGGGGCATTTGTTAAGCCGAATGGCATAACAGTGAACTCGAAATGCCCAACTATCTTGGTGAACACTCTGGCTCCATCGAGATGATCTATGATAGTATCCACACATGGCATGGGCATCTTGTCCTTCACTGTTTGCTTGCTGAGAGCTCTGTAGTCTATGCACATCCTCATGGTGCCATCCTTCTTCCTGACAAGCAATACTGGTGCACCAAATGAAGACTTGCTCAGTTGTATGAAGCCATATTCCAATAGCTCCATCACTTGTCTTTTAACCTCTTGCTCCTTAGCATGGCTCAGTCGGAATGGCTTACGGTAAATGGCTTTCGTACCCTATTCCAGCTCCACACCTCTTGCATGTGGTAAGCCATGAGGTAGCTCGGGAGGGAACTTCAAGACGTCAGCAAACTTCTCACACAACAGCTTTGCTCAAGGTGATAGTAAAAGAACTTGTTTGGAGACTCAAGCTTTGTTCCAAACCAAGTGTCTTTCACTTCACTATACTCAAGCTTCATGTGCTTGGTGCTCCACTAGATCTTAGGATCCACACGCACTAGCTTTGCAAGAAAGAAAGTCTCCACCAGCTGGGTTTTGCCAACCTCTAGCTATAACTCCTCCACACAAGCAATTTAGCTCTGTGTGACAACTAAGCCCTCAATCTCGTATTGAGGCACAATCTTCGTTCAGCTCCACCAGCTGGGTTTTGCCAACCTACAGCTGTAACTCCTCCACACAAGCACTGTAGCTCTGTGTGATAGCTGAGTCCTCAATCTCATATTGAGGCTCTTCGCGCAGCTCCACCAGCTGGGTTTTGCCAACCTATAGCTGTAACTCCTCCACACAAGCAATGTAGCTTTGTGTGATAGCTGAGCCCTCAATCTCGTATTGAGGCTCTTGGCGCAGCTCCACCAACTGGGTTTTGTCAACCTCCATCTATAACTCCTCCACACAAGCACTGTAGCTCTGTGTGATAGCTGAGCCCTCAATCTTGTATTGAGGCTCTTCGCGCAGCTCCACCAGCTGGGTTTTGCCAACCTCCAGCTGTAACTCCTCCACACAAGTACTGTAGCCTTGTGTGATAGCTGAGCCCCCAATCTCGTATTGAGGCACTGTCTTTGTGCAGCTCCACCAACTGGGTTTTGCCAACCTCCAGCTGTAACTCCTCCACAAGCACTATAGCTCTATGTGATAGCTAAGCCCTCAAATTTATATTGAGGCACATCCTTTGTGGGCAAGTTGCACTACTCCACTAACTTTGTTGACACAAAGTTATCGCTACTCATGCTATCCACAAGAACTCGCACTAGACGCTCACCAAGTCGTCCCTCCACCACAATAGCACGTGTGTGGCTCCTCCCATGCCATGCAATGTATCTGTTGAGCAAGAACAAATAAAAATTTACCTTATGGTTTAGAGAAGTTTCCTTTGTGCTCCTCTCCATGCTCCATCTCCTGAAGCTTCTTAGGCATCTACTTGTCCTTGCCACCAACGAAAACCCTTCCTTGGACAATTTGCATTTTAGTGTCCAACATCTCCACAGGTGGTATTATCCTCTTCATCCCACTAGGCATTCATCTCGAACCTTGCTTCGATACCAATTGTTAGGAACCACTACGTACAAACTAGAGACCCTCACAAAAACCACCCGACCTCCCCCGAGCTATCTCTAGTCTCCACATGCTACTCTCCAAAAAGGCTTTTCATATTAGGGTGCCCTTAATTCTCTTAGATCTAGGTATAGCTTTTTAAGAATATTCTAGCTTATACCTTTCTGGGGAATATTCTTTGATTCGTTATATGGGTCGTAACAACTATGGATCTCGTCACAGTACTAGTAGAAGAAATAGTATACAACATAACAGAAATAAGAGTAAGAGATAGATGTATTGAGAGAAAAAGGAAACTTATATTATGACCGCACACAGCACATGGTACAAAATAATAGTATACTTGGGATACCCTTCTAGTTCTAATCTGGTCTATTTATACCCGTACTCTAAGTCCCGTACTAGTAGTTATAGCAATTGCCTCTTAACCTTATCCATTCAGTTACTGTAAATCCTTCTTATCCCTATCCAAACATGCCGTACTCCACTAGTATCGTATTGCGTGATAACTCATATTGCGATATTATGTTAGTAACTCGTACTCCGATATATCCTTCCCACTCTCGGTTTTCAACAATATATATTGTTTTTGGTATTTTCACATTATATTTACCCATGAAATATAATAATCCTATCAATGTCTTACTATGATCCTAACAGCTGCCACGACCCAATACAGGATGCAAGATTTTGGATATAGGATACATGATACAAGATATGCTTATAGGATATACCTACAGGATATGCCTATAGGATATTCCTACAGAAATACCTACAAGATATTCCTACAGATATTCTTACAGGATATACCTACAGGATATGCCTAGAGGATAAGGGTCATCATTTTTAGCTCATGACTAGATTAGGCTCATGGCCAGATTAGCTCTTGGAGTTGTGAGCATAAAAGCTCCAACCTAATTGTTGTACAATCAGTTACTATCAACACCAGTCTTTTTACGATCAATCTTGTCTTGTCTTGTTCTTGTTTTGCTCCTTGCTTCCTGTCCTACTCTTGTCTTGTTCCTAGTTCCTATCATGCTCCTGTCTTGCTCATGGTTCCTATTCTGCTCATGTCTTGCTCCTGGTTCCTGTCCTACTCCTGTCTTATTCTTAGTCCTTGTCCTGCTCATGATCAAGCCTCCTTGCTCTTGGATCGTGGCTTGATAGTGAGCATTATTTGTGCACTTGGCTTGGATAATTGTATTAGTGTGGGTTCTTGAGAGTTGAGTTCTTAATCAAGAAGGGTTTTTGGGGTTGCATTTGGTAAGTTATGTTCATGACATTAGATTTAACTCTTGACTTTGAGGTTTATGACAATAATCAGTATCTTAAGATATGATATCACATGTTTCATGTGATGAAAGATCAACATGTGCCATACTACCCGTAACTACCCGTAAAACCCTATAGGATAACTCTAGCAGATATAGACCTTGCCCCATAAGACCTAAAAAGGCTCATGCCCTAACCCCACCATAGACACATGTGCTCCTACATATACCTCATAGCAAACGCTAAGGCATCATCCCTTACACCTAAAAAATCACCCTCACTATAGTGTGCAACCCCTACAAAATACGAGTAGTAACCTTGTGTGGCCAAGCAAACCCTTAAACTAAGGTTGGACAACCCTAAGTACGCAACCACACAAGTCTTTCACGAAAGGGCCCCTACTAACGAGCTTAGGTTGTGCAACTCTTGAACATGTTACACACCCCCATGATGAACATCTCTATCTAAGTGTGCTAGTAAGCAGACTCATTTATGATATTCAACATCACTTGAGCAAATAAGAAGGTTTAGCACCCTTATTCGAACACAAGCATGTATGCTTACCAAATCACCAACCCCTCTATGTAAACCATGATATGACCATGGGGCCATACCCTAGTTGTTTGTTAGAGTATCCACTTGGTGCCATTTGTGTAGCTTGTCAAATGCCAACTCTAAAATTGCACATTGTGAACCCTCAAGAAACTAGTAAAAAAAAATACGTGTTATGATCATGTCTACTAAGAACTCATGCTCATGGTCTTTTTGTAAGAAAAATAAATAAATAATAAGTGAAATAAAGAAATCTGGTTTTTTAGAGCTATTGATGAATGATGTGTGTTATCATTCCAATGGTCCAATAAAAATATTCAATAGCAATGAAGTTTGTACGTGTGGGTAAGAAAATATGTGGTTTAGCCTGGTGTCACACATGGCTTTTTGACTATTGCTTTTGTAGGATACACACAACCACAGACTCCATTGGTTATATTCTTCTTAAAAGCATATTATGATAAAAACATAAGAGGTTTTCAATTGGTTTTGGATGTGGTTTTTAATAAGAAATCTAAATCCAATCCTGAAAGTCCAATATGGGTGGAAATTATAGATATTGTTTATACTAAGGACCATTATGCTTTGGTCATTGAAGTTAATAAAGGAGCAAAACATGATTGTTTTAAAGTGGTTTTCAGAGGTACAAACAATATTTTAAATGTTTTTCAATTACCAATTGAATAACTACCTCAAAGCCATTAAGCAACATTATTCAATTTATTTTTCTTGAGGAGAATGTTAAAGCTTATATACTAAGTGGTCTAGAAAGAATAAGACAAAGTATTTTAAAAACTCATGAAGGGTGTTATTGTTTTCCTTAGAGATTTGTCAATGTTTTATTACGTGGACTTGTTCGAAGAAGGAAGTTTATCAAAGTACAACCTTTGGAGATAGTTACCTTGTTAAAAAAATGTTGTCCCTATGCATGTTGGGTGGAAAAATGTGGTCAAAACAATACCTCATAATATTCTTCATCTTGCTCTTCTTTTGTTACTTCCTAATGCAAAATAAAATCTAAATGATAAAATAAACCGACTTTAATGTCGCCCCTTTTCACCAGAATGAAGAACACATGTTACACATTTGCAAAAGTGTGATCCTTGTTGTGTAATTTTTTCATCAAGTTGATTATTTACTTTCGTTACTTGTGATATCTGTAAGTCCCTCTACTCACTTCTTATCTATTACATCTTGTGCAAAAACAAAACTAAGGCATGTTTCAGCCTTACAATATCGAATACCCTAAGTTATGTAATGAAGTATACATAAAATCATACATCGGTTTGTGTATGTGTCCTAAGTCATATAATTAATTATTTTATGTTCAAACACATGATTAATCATGTCAATGCAAGAAAATTTATTAAAAGCCAACTCAACATTTAGTCATGCATACAATTGTGTTTTTTGGTCAAAGTCATATAAAAAACCTTACAAAATCTAAAAGTCACACATTTGACTTGTTGTACAAGTTTGAGCTCATTGCTTGAACTAGAAACTGATATTATGTCTGAGTCAAAGTCCAAATGCAACCTCATGTATCAAAGTTGAAGTCAAACATAATTGTCCAGTTCTTTTGTTAATTATTAATCATCGATATTAATGAAAACTTTTTTAATTGATTGATTATGTTATTAACTTAACTAGAAGATTACCATCTTAAAACTTGTAGTTTGCTAGGAAGAAGATGCTAATTTTTAAAGCTTGTTTATTAAAAACAAAACTTACATAAAAAATTCAAACACAATGACCAATATGCAAAAAACGGTCTTATTATTAAGGAATCTACATTATTGTGCCTAGGTATGCCGCATTTAGAGAGAGTTAACTAACTTTTTTTGTCCAATAACTTGTTTGCATGCCTAAAAAGTTTAATGTTTCACAAGTCTAGAAATTGATACCCTAGTTTGGCCTCCTTCTACATGCCAAGCTAGGAACTACACTTGGAGTTAAGCAACACAAACATCCTGACTCATGAGTATTGTTCGTGCCCTTGTCAAATGTTTTCGATTCATGTTCATGAGAAATAAAACATTGATTTGTTAAATGTTTTACCATTAAAATGTGGTTTGTTTATATACCATAAATATTTTGGAACATACTAGGTTTTTTTCTAAATATTCTTAGAATATGCTAGGTTATACCAAAAATAGTTTAGTCCAAGGGTAAAATAATAGATTAAGTAAAAAATATTAGTGGCACACACATATTTATAAATTTAACATTACAAAGGAATTTAAAAAAAAAAAAAAACCTTGACAATACATTCATTATGATTAAATTATTTATGCTTTTGTATATATAAATGTATTAATGTGTGTGGGTGTATGTATGTGATATATATAAATGATTTATCTATTTATATTTATAGATTTTATTTATATTATATATGTATATTATATAACTTTGTCGATGGTTTAGGGCAAGGGTTGAGCTCCATAAATAGGGTTTGTATAAATCTACTCTTCATTGTGTCTTATGACCCGTATAACGAATCAAAGAATATTCCCTAGAAAGGTATAAGCTAGAATATTCCTAAAGAGCTATACCTAGATCTAAGAGAATTAAGGGCACACTAAAAATTGGAAGCCTTTTGGAGAGCAACGTGTGGAGACTAGAGACAGCTCGGGGGAGGTCGGGGGGTTTTGTGAGGGTCTCTAGTTTGTACGTAGTGGTGCCTAACAATTAGGTCGGGGGGTTTTGTGAGGGTCTCTAGTTTGTACGTAGTGGTGCCTAACAATTGGTATCAGGGCAACAATTTTAGCTTCATAGCTAGGGTTTGCACAATTTTATTCATGGCTTGTTTCCATTTTGTTTGAGGATAACAATTTCAACAAGAGCAAGGGTTTACATAACTCCATTCTCTCTTTCTTTCTCACACACTACACACATACACAAATGTATGCAAACACACAATCTTTTCTCTTTTTCTAATCACATGTCATAGTTTTACTATGACTCGACCCTTTATTTTGAAGGTTGACTATTGTCACTTATTGAATTATGTGATAAGCCCTAGGTGTAGAATAAACATGCCCACTTAGTGCACTTGGAGATATAAGTGATAACCGGCCAAGTGTCATTAAGTATTTACAAAAAACACTAGGCAAAGCTAGCACTTCCATTTAAAAAACTCTCCCCTAATTTTAATGTCCTACTTAGATTTATTGGTTAATGCAGTTGAGTTCGGCATGTTAAATAGGGTTAGGAGCTAAGTTAAAGGTAAGCTCATCTAATTAGTTGGCATTCCGTGCCAGCCCACTTGAAAAGAGGGGGGGGGGGCTTCATTACATAAATAGGTAAAGTATGTAGTAGGAGAGTTCCTGGGTTCCTAATAAGAGCTTATTATTCTTTTACCGGTGCAAGCTCTAGCTTGTATTGTTAAGGCCCAACCCTCTATTGCCCCAACTTCCAAACAATAGGGGTACATCCCACCTTCAAAGTAGCCTACCTTAACGTTGGCGAATCCATGCATGGGAGGTCTTGTTAGACTGCACGTTCCAAGAGGCAAAGGTTGAGGCTTGTCTTCAGCCTCCTCCTTCACATCAAGTTAAGAGTAACATCACATCTAAACAGGGTACATTTGTGTCCTTATTCAACTAATTTTGGTTGACATGTTTTTCTTATTAAGTTCCTGAGGGATAACAGAGTGGTTCTAGAATTGGAATTTGAGAGCACATTTGTGGCACCTTGTCATAGTTTTTTACTATGACTTGACCCTTTACTTTGGGGTTTGACTGTTGTTACCTATCAAGATGTGTGACGAACCCTAGTTGTAGTGAGAAACAGCCCCGCTTAGTGCACTTAGGTGTTTAGGGCCGGCTGTCACTAGGTACCTCGAGAAACTCTAGACAAAGGTAGTACTTACCTTTTAGAAAGCTCTTCCCCAGTTTGACATTCCAAAATAGGTTTTTCGTTAAAAGTATAGCTTGTCAAAAAAGGGTTAGGGACACCCCTAGGGTTGAACTAACCCTAGGGTTGCCTAACCCCATGCCCTACCCCCTCCCCTCTAGGGGTTAGGTTTAAGGTTAGGTTAGGACAACTCATTTTCACTAAGGGTTGGCATTTCCGTGCCAGCCCACTTACTCATTTAGCAAAACAGGGGGGGGCCTCCGTCACATAATTAAGGTAGAGTATATGTAGTGAGGCTTTCTGGGTTTAAAAGAGAGCTCGTTAACCTCCTACCGGTGCAAGCTAATCTTGTGTCGTCAAGGCGCAACCCTCTGTTGTGCCACCCAAACTTCCACACAACAGGAGTAAGTCACACCTTTGGGTTAGACTATTCCTACTTGCAAGTTCAAAGGCATTGCCTGAGTTCACGTTCTATAGAACTAGTGGTTGAGGCCTTGCTCTGGCCGCCTCAACCACGCCAAGCTAGGAACGATACCTATAGCTCAGCTGGTTTGCGTATCCTGATTCACAAGGTGAGCCTCATTCATGGACTTAGTTAGCTAGGGGCTTGGTTCCTAAGGGTTGGGTTCTTAATACGGGTTACTTTACCAAATTCTGTGGGGTTTTTAGAGAGGGGATTCCAAGGTTGGCACATGGCAAGCCGCCTTTGTGGCACCAGATAAAAACTTTGACAATTGGTATTGGAGCAAGTTCTCTGCGGTTAGTAGGATTGCCTTAAGTCATAGGGTGTTTTAATGTTTAAATAACTCTAAATTCTTGATCTACTCTATCGCTTTTGGTTGACATGTCTATATTCTGTGCAGAGAGTTTGATCCTGTAACTTCGGAGAACACTTGCTTAGTGAGTCGGCGTGAGATTCTAGGTATATCCAAAAGTCTTATGCTGGTTCAAGCTGATGTGTAGGGTGTTTCCAACTTCATATTGGGAATATTCTAAGCATATTCTCCGAGTGTTGAAACTAGGGTTCAATACGATGAGCAAAAGAAAGCAACCAGAGCCTGAGGCAGAGAGGGTTGTCGTAAAGGCTCAAAATGAGGAGATGGATGAAGCTGATCCAGGTCGACCCCCTAGAGCTAGGCAATGGCCTGGTTGGCGGGAAATAATGATGGATGCCCTAAACAAACTTCGAGGGGATATTATAGGGTTGAATGATCGAATCAGTGATGTTGCTGATCGAATTCCAGCAGTTACCACATTACCAGAAGTTCCACAACCGGACACACAAAGAAAGAAGAAGAAGCATCATTCAGAGTCAAGTTCCTCTAAATCAAATTCTTTGGTAGATGAAGGTGGAAGTGGTCCAGTAAGTTCAAATAGGTCAAGCCTTTGGATTTTATGGGTTCAAAGGATTACAAAGGTTTTGGATGATTGGTTGTATGACATGGAAAGCTATTTCGAGGATGCTTCCATGAAAAAGACAAAAAGGATTGCGTGTGCCAAGCAATTTCTCAAAGGAGAAGCTAAGACTTGGTGGCGAATAGTTGAAGGTGAACCTGAATATCAAAACAGTTGGAAACACATGAAAAGGGAGATCAAAAAGCAGTATATGCTGGATGACTTTGGATTACGATTGTGTGCTGATTTGGAAGCTTGTAAACAAGGAGTTCGGGGAAACCAGGTAGGCCATGTTTATCGGTTTGAAAGTGTATGGTGTTTGGTCCCGAACATGAGTGATGATGAAGCTCGAAGTTACTTCATGGTCAGCTTGAAGACGCGAAAGGAGATCCTAAGGTACAAGCCAACAAGCTATCATGAATGTCAGGAGGCAGCTTAAAAGGTTGCTTATGGCATGTCATTGGATGTAACAGTCCTACCCATAGCAAGCCTAATAGTAGTAAGCTGCCTCACTCAATGTAACAGTCCTACCACAGCAGGCCTAATAGTAGTAAGCTGCCTCACTCAATGTAACAGTCCTACCCACAGTAGGCCTAATAGTAGTAAGCTGCCTCACTCACCACCCAACCGTAGAGCAAGAGCTCATCCCCGAGCTAGGCAGTCTCCCCACAATTCTCCATGCTCCCAGCTCCCCGTAAGCTCTCAGCTCTTTCTCGCTACCCCCCCCAAAAGCCCTTATACTATATTTATATATATTATAAATACATTGTGCTATTATGGGCATATAGTCTCTCACATTCCTCCCCCCTTATTGAAGTCCTTGTCCTCAAGGACGTATTGTGCACATTCAAGTTTTGCGATGTCGCTTTGGAGGAGGTGGGACTGGACTATCATCATCTTGGGTTTCACCCTTGTGTCCATCATCCGTCTCTAGATTCACATGCACGTCATCACATACGAGAGCAGTCTTCAACTAACTCACATGAAAGACCGGATGAAGTTGCACTTCTACAGGTAGGTGCAACTTATACGCTACTTCATTAACCTGTGCAATAACCTCAAATGGACCAGCATAACGAGGTGCAAGCTTGTCTGACTTGCTAGCTTTGAGCTGAGTTATAGATCCCCGCTTTAGAGATGAAGGAAATACCACTCATAGATATACCTTATCTCCAACCTTGAACTGCCGATAAGAGCGTTTTGCATCAGCATACTTGCGTACTTTATCCTGAGCTTTAAGTAAGTTCTTCCTACAAATTAGTAGGATTTCTTCTAGTTCTCCAACAAGGCTACGAGCTTGTTGATCAGTACCAAGCTTACTCCACCGAATACCCACATCGGATGGAGTTTCTTGGATGCTTGCCATGATATGCATAATATGGACTGTAACCCAAGCCACTATGCATACTGTTGTTGTAAGCAAACTCTGCTTATGGCAAAAACTTATCCCACTACCCCGGCTTCTCCCGGACACTTGCTCATAACATATCCTCTACAATTTGATTCACCCGCTCAGTTTGCCCCAGTCTGAGGGTGATCTCCACTAGAAAAATTCAATCTGGTTGATAAAGCTCGATAGAAAGACACCCAGAAAGAACTAGGAATTTGGAGTCACGATCGCTAATGATGTTCAACGGCATTCCATGCTCCGAAAACACTTGAGTCAAATAGACCATAGCTAACTCCTTGCTGGTTACATTCCCCTTCAACGAAATGAACTTAGCATACTTGGTCAAGCGATCAACAATCACCCAGATTTGCTCGTTCTGCCTCACCGTGCGTGGCATATGAGTAATGAAATCCATCGAGATGCTCTCTCACCTTTGGTGAGGAATCTCCAAAGGCTTCAATAAACTTGGAGTAGCAACTCGCTCAACCTTAATCATTTTGGCAATCTTGATATGTCTTAACATGATTCAGCACATTTGCTTTCATGTTCTTCCAATATAAGTGACGTTTCACCAATTCATGTCTTATTTTCCCCAAAATGTCCAGCAAATGGACTATCATGGCATCTCATACATGATGGTTGTGATCAACTCTGCCTTCTTTGGAACAACAAGTTGTTTCTTATAAAGTAACAAACCATCAACTTTTGAATACAGTTCCACCAGATTGTTCAAGCATTGTTGTACATCATCATCCTTTAATTGAGCTTCCCCGATCATATCAACTAGTGAACTTTCCACTCTCCCCACAGCATTTAGTTGTCTTACTCTCGATAAAGCATCCTCAACTACATTCTCCTTCCCCTCCTTATAGAGGATTGACATTCGTCCACTAAACTCATGTAGACGAATTGACCAACGAGCCTGTCTTCCATTCAACTCTCGTTGAGTCAAGAAATGTTGTAGAGGTTTATGATCGGTAAAGACCTTAAAGTCTAACCCATTATGCAAGTAATGCCTCCAAATATGAACAGCATGCACAATAACAAGCAACTCTTGGTCATATGTAGAATAACGCTTCTCCACATCATTCAACTTCTGACTCTCAAAAGCTATAACATGACTAGCTTGCATCAACACGGCTCCAATCACAAACCCGCATGCATTAGTGTACACTTTGAATGGTGTATCATTTATAATGACATCCAACACAGGAGTAGAAGTAAGTACTTGCTTCGATCTCTCAAAAAGCTGCTGCTTCCTTGGCTGTCCACACAAACAACTTGTCCTTCTTTAACAAAGTTGTTAGTGGAAGTGCAATACGAGAAAAGTTCTGCACAAATCTCCAATAGCAATTGGCAAGTCCCATGAAACCTCGCAACTCTCGAACATCTTTTGGAGCTGGCCAATTAGTCACAACCTCGACTTTCTTAGGATCAAGAGCAATGCCATGTGCTGAAACAATGTGACCAAGGTATTCTACCTCCTCTTTGAAGAAGTCCACATTTAGATCTTGTGTGGATACCCTGTTCATGTGGGACAATAAGGCAATGGTAGAAGAGGAAGTTGCTAAACCAGAAAAGCATGAAGATTCAAAAGATGAGTCAAAAGAGGTAATGTTGTGCCAAACACAACCTGCCTTATTTGTTATTCAAGACAAAACTGACCCTTTGCTATTTGACAGGAAGGATACAAGGGGACCGAGTCCGAATGATGATTGATATTAAAGCAACATACAACTTCATATCGACTAGTCTAGCTCATCGATTGAATTTGGATGTAATAAAGATGTGTGAAATAAAGATCAATTTTGACAAAGGTTCTTAAAATACTAATAATATAGCAAGGGCAGTTCATGTCTAAATCAAAAGTTGAAAGGCTAAGTTAAACTTAGTTATCTTGAATATGACAGGGTTTGACTTTATTTTGGGTATGGAATGGTTTCATAAATATGTAATCGAAATGAGAGGTTTTGGAGATAATGGAATCATGCTTGCAACAAACAAAGAGAACGTTAGAAAAACAATGCTCAGGATGGAATTGCTAACTAATAAAGATTGGAATCCTATGTTTCTTATCTTACTCAATTGCATAAGGCGGTTAGACATCGAGAACGTGTATTTCTTGCAATGGTTTTGAATACTGTTGGAGTCAAAATAGGAGATGGTCAAGAATCTGTTCCTGAACCTATTTTGGAAGTCTTGAACATGTTTAAGGACGTGCTGCCGGAAGACTTGCTGCCCAAGTTCCTCCACGTCGAGATGTGGACCACAGGATAGAGATTTTGCTAGATTCATCTTCACCGGCAAGAGCCCCATATCGATTGAATCCTCAAGAGTTAGTAGAATTGAAGAAACAGCTGACAAAATTGATTGGTCGAGGACAGATTCGACCTAGTCGATCACCATATGGTGCACCGATCTTGTTTGTAATGAAAAAGGATGGTACGATGCGAATGTGTGTAGACTATCAAGCGCTAAACGTGATAACTATCAAAAATAAGTATCCTCTTCCATGAGTGGACAACTTATTTGATAGGCTATCAAATTTTTCAAGAATAGATTTGAGATCTGGGTACCATCAGATTCGGGTAGCAGAGAATGACATTGGAAGACCGCTCTTCGAATGCATTATGGATCATTTGAGTTTCTAGTCTTGCCATTCGGGTTTGTGCAATGCTTCAGCAACTTTTTGCACAATGATGGATGATTTGTTTAGAGACTATCTAGATGAGTTTATAGTGGTGTATATTGATGACATTCTAGTTTTCAGTTCAACAATTGAGGAACATGTGGAACACTTAGAAAAAGTGTATTAGAGTTTGAGAGAGAACTAGTTGTATGATAAAGAAAACAAGTGCGCATTTGGTCAAACTAAGATAGATTTCTTGGGACACTTGATCTCAGGTGGGAAGGCTGCCATGGATCCAAAAAATTCAAGCTATTACCGAGTGGACGACTTTGAAGGACATGCATGAAGTTAGATCATTTCTTGGTCTGACGGGGTATTACTGAAGATTCATAAAGGGGTACTTGAAGATAGCGGCATCATTGACATATCTCATGAAAAACATTTGGTGGCATTGAACTCCAGAGTGCCAACGGGCATTTGTCAACTCAAAGAAGCTATCTCTTCTGAGCCAGTTTTGCAACTGTCCATCTTTGAAGATCCATTTGAGGTAGAGTGTGATGCTTCCGACTTTGCAATTGGTGATGTATTGCAATAGAAAGGACATCCAATGTCCTTTTTCTCGAAGAAGTTAGATGCTGCACAAACTCGATGGCCTACACAAAAAGGAGATGTATGCTATTGTTGCTTCCTTGGAGTATTGGCGTCATTATCTTCCAAGTCATGGCACTGTGGTTTGAACAGATAGTGTAACTCTAAGGTATTTTGAAATGCAGCTGAGTTATCACCAAAGTATGCTAGATGGCAGCAGAAGTTGGCACAATTTCAGCCTTAAATCAAACATAAAGCTGGAAAAGACAATGTGGTAGCTGATGCACTCAGTAGGAAAAGTTATCTTCATATTATGTCAACACTAGTGTCAACTCTGGTGGATGAATTTGTGACGGTGTATCCTTAAGACGAGTTTGCTAAGGAGGCTTTGAATTGGTGGCAAAGAGGAACAAGTTCATCAATTACGAAGAGATGGTAATATTTCAGCAGGAATAGAAAGTCAAATGGATACACTCAAATGGGTGCATTTTGCGATACGAGATGGAGTCCTTTATTATAAAGAAAAGAGGCTCTATATTCCAAAAGGGACATGGAGGAGAGACTGCTAAGAGAGCATCTGTCAGAGTTTTAACCCGAAGAGCCAACACGTGGCAACACGTGGTTGCCAAGTGGCCATCCAGCGTCAATACACTATGTGAGCAACGCTAAGTCTTCCAAGATAGCCCTAAGAGTCTAACTCAGAGGCCCAATTAGGCAAAAGACTTAGAGTCCAAAATGACCATCCCTTGAACTTTAGAGAATAACCCAAGTAAACTTTAGAATCCTATCTCAATAGACCTAGACAAGCTCATGCCCTAACCCATGAAGGAGATGTGTCTCACACATACCCCCACGATAGAGCTAAGGCATCGTCACTTACCCCTTGAGGAATCACCCTCATCCGGGACTACAACCCTTTAGGGCGACAAGGGTACCTTGAACCACGACTAACCCCTAAGGTTTGAGTGGCCAAGTCATACCTTAGACTAGGGCTAGTACTTAGTGAGGACACGAGTGTGAGCCGTAGGCGGACATGAGTGTTTCTATTAAGCAAACTCTTTAAGGCTAGGTTTGGATAACCCTAAGTACACGACCTTGCAAGTGCCTCACAAAAGGGCTCCTGCTAACAAGCTTAGGTTGTTCAACCCCTGGATTTCAAGGAGAACACTCCCTAGCCAATTGTGCCAAAGCACACCTAGTTACGAGACCTAACCTCCCTTGAGCCGATGCCCAAGGCTTAGCACCCTAGTGCAAGCACAAGCACAAGCATGCCCGTTTGCTAGAGTATCCAACCCCTTGGCAACAATCCATGACACAACCCCAAAGGGCGTGCCTCGGGCGTTGTATCGTGTGACGTTTAGCCTAGTGTCACATCTCCATGTGACACTGCCTTCCACAGTGTGGGCTATCATGCCATAGCCCTTAGATTCAAGAGTTGCACCAAGTGCACAAACGTGGCTAAATGCCAACTCTAGAACCCCTCAGTGAACCCTCAGGAACTAGGTAACGTGAACCTCTCAAACAAGATCCCACTCCCACAGTTGGACAAGGACACGGATGTGTCTCGCTTGATCGTGAGTGCTACACCTAGCTTGATGTGGAGGAGGAGGCTAGAGACAAGCCTCAACCTCTGCCTCTTGGAACGTGCATTCTGACAAGACCTCCCAAGAATGGATCTCCAACGTTAAGGGTAAGCTACCCCGAAGGTGGGACGTACCCCTGTCATCTGAAAGTTAGGGCGGCACAACAGAGGGTTGTGCCTTGACGACATAAACTAAAGCTTGCACCGGGAGAAGATAACGAGCTCAGTCATGATGAACCCAAGAACCCTCACTCCTACATACTCTACCTTATTTAATGTGATGGAGCCCCCCCCTTTTCTTATATGTGTAAATGGGCTAGCACAAAATGCCAGTCCCTTAGTTAATGAGATGAGTTTGCACACTAACCCTACCCTAAACCCTACCCAAGGGGGGTGGGGGTTTTAGGGCATGGGTTAGGTCAACCCTAGGGGTGTTCCTAACCCCATTTAACATGTCAAACTCATCTTAACTAGGACGTCAAAATCGGGGGTGAGTTTTCTAGAAGGTAAGTGCTACCTTCGCTTAGAGTTTCTCGCAACATCTAAAGATAGCCAGCCGGACTAACCCCTAAACACCTAAGTGCACTAAGCGGGGCTATTTTTCACTACATCTAGGGTCCGTCAACATAGTACAGTAGGTAATAATAATCAACCTCTAAAGTAAAGGGTCGAGTCATAATAAAAACTATGACAGCATCATGACGTTCCTTTGGTAGGACATGGTGGAAAAGCAAAAGACGTTGGCTTTGTTGAAAACAGGGTTTCTATTGGCTGGGTATGATAGACGATGTTGCCAAAGTATGTTAAGAAATGCCCCACATGTTATCAAGTAAAGAGTCGAACGCAAAAACGAGCTGGGAAGTTGCAGTGTCTATCAATTCCAGACCGGCCATTTCAAAGTGTTACTTTGGACTTTATCATGGGATTGCCAAAAATCTTGTGGTTTTAACGCGCTCATGGTGGTGGTTGATCAATTTTTAAAGGTTGCTCATTTCTTTCCAACTGTAGAGACAGTGAATGCAAAACAAGCAGTAAGGTTGTTCTTTCACGAAGTCGTAAGAGTGCGCGGGCTACCAGAAATGATTATCTTATATTAGGATCCGCGATTTATGGGCAAGTTTTGGGGAACATTGTTAAGCAATTTGGTATGATGCTGAAGTTCAGTACATCTTACCATCCGCAAATAGATGGTCAAACAAAGAGGGTGAACCGGCAAGTTGAGGATTATCTTAAATGCTATGTTCAAGGTGATCAACTTGATTGGGCTGAACACTTGGATATGATTTAGATTTATCATAATAACTCGACACACACTACGATTGGGTGTAGCCTGATGGAAGTGTTAACTGGGAATAAGGGTGGTTTTCCTTAGAGTATGGTGTTACCAAAAGACGATGTCAATCGAGTTCCCTCTATAGTAGAGTTCACTAGACAGTTGTATTGGATATGGGAAGCATGGCTGCTTGTCAAGCGATGGCTACAGCACAAAGAAAGGTATCATTAGCAAATACAATAAGCATTGGTGAGATGTAGAGTATCAGGTTGGGGATATGGTATTGCTAAGTACCAAAAACCTAAAGGTTCCAATGACTCTTTCAAGGAAGTTTCTATCGCACTACATAGGTCCATACAAGGTGGTGAAGCGAGTAGGGGAGGTGGCTTATGGGTTAGATCTTCCTCCGGAGTTGATAGCAATGTCAATTTACTCGAGCCATTCCACAAGGATGAGAAACATTGCAGAGATATGAAAACTTACGTCTGCTTCTTGAGCTGGTTGGCAATATGAAGGAGTTTAAAGTTGAGTCGATTTTGGATGCAAAGAATATTAAATGCAGAGGATTGCGGAAACGTAAATGAAAATATCTTGTTAAGTGGAAGGGTTACCCGGCATGCGAGTCGACATTGTCATAGTTTTTACTATGACTCGACCCTTTACTTTGGGGTTTGACTGTTGTTACCTACCGAGTTGTGTGGCGAACCCTAGTTGTAGTGAGAAACAGCCCCTTAGTGCACTTAGGTGTTTAGGGGTAGTCCGGCCGGTGTCACTAGGTACCTCGAGAAACTCTAGGCGAAGGTAGTACTTACCTCTAGAAAACTCTCCCCCAGTTTGTTACGTAGGTTTTCCGTTAAATATAGCTTGTCAAAAAGGGTTAGGGACACCCCTAGGGTTGACCTAACCCTAGGGTTGCCCTAACCCCACGCCCTAATACCCCCCCTAGGGGTTAGGTTTAGGGTTAGGTTAGGACAACCATTTTCTCTAAGGGCTGGCATTTTGTGCCAGCCCACTTACTCATTTAGGTAAACAGGGGGGGGGGGTCCGTCACATAAATAAGGTAGAGTATATGTAGTGAGGCTTCCTGGGTTCAAAAGAGAGCTCGTTAACCTCCTACCGGTGCAAGCTAAGCTTGTGTCGTCAAGGTGCAACCCTCTGTTGTGCCGCCCAAACTTCCACACGACAGGGGTACAACCCACCCTAGGGTTAGACTATCCTTATCGTTGGCAGGATCTTGCCTTTGAGATAGGGCACGTCACTTCCAAGGAGTTAGTCAGATTCCTTGGTCCGAAAACCTGCCGCAAGCTCAAAGACATTGCCCGAGTTCACGTTCCGCAGAACTAGTGGTTGAGGCCTTGCTCCGGCCGCCTCAACCACGCCAAGCTAGGAACGACACCTAAAGCTCGGCTAGTCCGTGTATCCTGATTCACAAGGTGAGTCTCGTTCGTGGACTTAGTCAGTTAGGGTTTGAGTTCCTAAGGCTTGGGTTCCTAATACGGGTTACTTTACCAGATTCCGTGGGGTTTCCAGAGAGGGGATTCCAGGGTTGGCACCTGGCAAGCCGCCTTTGTGGCACCAGGTAAAAACTCTGACAATTGGTATCGGAGCAAGTTCTCTGCGGTCAGTAGGACTGCCTTAAGTCATAGGGTGTTTCAATGTTTAGATAACTCTAAATTCTTGATTATACTCTATTGCTTTCGGTTGACATGTCTGTATTCTGCGCAGAGAGTTTGATCCTGTGAGTTGTCAAACTTCGGAGAACACTTGCTCAGTGAGTCGGCGTGAGATTCTAGGTATGTCCGAAAGTCTTATGCTAGTTTAAGCTGATGTGTGTGGGTGTACAACCTGTGCAGGGTGTTTCCAGTTTCACATTGGGAATATTCCAAGCATATTCTCCGAGTGTTGAACTAGGGTTCAATACGATGAGCAAAGAAAGCAACCAGAGCCTGAGGCAGAGAGGGCTGTCGCAGAGGCTCAAAATGAGGAGATGGATGAGGCTGATCCAGGTCGACCCCCTAGGTTAGACAACGACCTGGTTGGCGAGAAATAATGATGGATGCCCTAAACGAACTTCGAGGGGATGTTTTGGGGTTGAACGACCGAATCGATAATGTTGCCGTTCGGATTCCAACGAATACGCAGTGCCAGATGTTCCGCAACCAGACACACGGAAAAGAAGAAGAAGCATGACTCAGAGTCAGGTTCCTCTGAATCAGATTCTTCGACGGAAGTAGTGGTGGAGGTCCCAGTAAATTCAAACCGGTAAAGCCTTCGAATTTCATGGGTTCAAAGGATTACAAGGTTTTGGATGACTGGTTGTATGATATGGAAAGCTATTTCGAGGCTGCTTCCGTGAGAAAGACAGAAAAGGTTGCATGTGCCAAGCAGTTTCTTAAAGAAGAAGCTAAGACTTGGTGGCGAATTGTTGAAGGTGAACGTGGATACCGAAACAGCTGGAAGCACATGAAAAAGGAGATCAAAAAGCAGTATATGCCGGATGATCTCGGTTTGCGATTGCGTGCTGACCTGGCACTTTGTCAACAGGGAGTTCGGGGAAGTCCTATGGACCACGTTTATCGATTCGAAAGTGTACGGCGATTGGTGCCAAATATGAGCGATGATGAAGCTCGAAGTTGCTTCATGGCTAGCTTGAATGAGAAAACGCGAAGAGAAATCTTAAGGTACAAGCCACAAGCTATCGGGAATGTCAAGAGGCAGCTCAAAAGGTTGCTTATGGCATGTCGTTAGAAGACTTGTACAAAGGGGAGGAAGCAAAACCTAAACCAAGGAGGTTTCCTCCAAAGTCTGGGTTCAGAAGGTTTGATAGGCGACCAGATCAATCGCCATCAATTCGAAGTGCAAGTCCCTTTGTTGGCAGTTCCAAGTTTTCGGACACATCAAGACCCACCGGATTTCGGAAACCATTGGCGTTACCACCTCCTCAGCAGACCAAAGGATCGGCTCCAAAGTCTGCTCCCCCGCGTTCCGCAGGCGGGGTCGTGAAATGTTATAATTGTAACAAGCCTGGTCATTTTGCTAAAGAGTGTCCGGCACCCTCACAACAATCAGGACATTTCAAGGCGATGGTAGAAGAGGAAGTTGCTGAACCAGAAACGCTTGAAGATCCGGAAGATGAGTCAGAAGAGGTAATGTTGTGCCAGACACAACCTGCCTTATTCGCTATTCAAGACAAAACTGACCCTTTGCTATATTTGACAGGAAGGATACGAGGGGACCGAGTCCGAATGATGATCGATACTGGAGCAACATACAACTTCATATCGACTAGTCTAGCTCGTCGATTGAATTTGGATGTAATAAAGATGTGTGAAATAAAGATCAATTTTGGCAAAGGTTCTCAAAATACTAATAATATAGCAAGGGCAGTTCCTGTCCAAATCAAAGATTGGAAGGCTAAGCTAGACTTAGTTGTCTTGAATATGACGGGGTTTGACTTTGTTTTGGGTATGGAATGGTTCCATAAACATGTAATCGAAATGAGGGGTTCTGGAGATAATCGAATCACGCTTGCAGCAGATAAAGAAGCATTAGAAAACCACGCTCAAATGGAAACGCTAACTGATAAGGATTGGAATCCTATGTTCCTTACCTTAACTCAGTTGCGTAAGCAGTTAGACATCGAACGTGTGTTTCTTGCAATGGTTTTGGATACTGGTGAAGTCAAAATAGGAGATGGTCAAGAATCTGTTCCTAACCTATTTTGGAAGTCTTGAACATGTTTAAGGATGTGTTGCCAGAAGACTTGCCGCCCGAGTTACCTCCACGTCGAGTTGTGGACCACAGATAGAGATTTTGCCAGGTTCGTCTCCACCGGCAAGAGCCCCATATCGGTTGAATCCTCAAGAGTTAGTAGAATTGAAGAGACAGCTGACAGAATTGATTGGTCGAGGACACATTCGACCTAGTCGATCGCCATATGGTGCACCTATCTTGTTTAATGAAAAAGGATGGTACGATGCGAATGTGTGTGGACTATCGAGCGCTGAACGCGATAACTATCAAAAATAAGTATCCTCTTCCACGAGTGGACGACTTATTTGATAGGCTATCAAAGCAAAGTATTTTTCAAGAATAGACTTGAGATCGGGGTACCATCAGATTCGGGTAGCAGAGAATGACATTGAGAAGACCGCTTTTCGAACGCGTTATGGATCATTTGAGTTTCTAGTCTTGCCATTCGGGTTGTGCAATGCTCCAGCAACTTTTTGCACAATGATGGATGATGTGTTTAGAGACTATCTAGACGAGTTCGTAGTGGTGTATATTGATGACATTCTGATTTTCAGTTCGACAATTGAAGAACATGTGGAACACTTAGAAAAAGTGTTTCAGAGGTTGAGAGAGAACCAGTTGTATGCTAAAGAAAGCAAGTGCGCATTTGGTCAAACCAAGATAGATTTCTTGGGACACTTGATCTCAGGTGGGGAGGTTGCCATGGACCCAAAGAAAATTCAAGCTATTACTGAGTGGATGACTTTAAAAGATGTGCATGAAGTTAGATCATTTCTTGGTCTGACAGGGTATTACCGAAGATTCATAAAGGGTTACTCGGAAATAGCGGCCCCATTGACAGATCTTACGAAAAACATTCCATGGCATTGGACTCCAGAGTGCCAACGTGCGTTCGTCAAACTCAAAGAGGCTATCTCTTCTGAGCCAGTTTTGCAGTTGCCCATCTTTGAAGATCCCTTTGAAGTAGAATGTGACGCTTCCGACTTTGCAATTGGTGGTGTATTGCAACAGAAAGGACATCCAGTGTCCTTTTTCTCGAAGAAGTTAGATGCCGCGCAAACTCGATGGCCTACTCACGAAAAGGAGATGTATGCTATTGTTGCTTCCTTGGAGTATTGGCGTCATTATCTTCCAAGTCATGGCACTGTGGTTTGGACAGATAGTGTAACTCTAAGGTATTTTGAAACGCAGCCGAAGCTATCGCCAAAGTATGCTAGATGGCAGCAGAAGTTGGCACGATTTCAGCCTGAAATCAAACATAAGCGGGAAAGGACAATGTGGTAGCTGATGCACTCAGTAGAAAGGGTCATCTTCGATTATGTCAGCACCCATGTCAACTTTGGTGGATGAATTTGTGACGGCGTATCCTCAGGACAAGTTTGCTAAGGAGGCTTTGAGCCTGGTGGCAAAGAGGAAACAAGTTCATCAGTTACGAAGAGATGGTAATATTCCAGCAGGAATAGAAAGTCGAATGGATGCACTCAAACAGGCCATTTTGCGGTACGAGATGGAGTTCTTTATTATAAAGAAAAGAGACTCTATGTTCCAGAAGGGACATGGAGGGAGAGGCTGTTAAGAGAGCATCACGATGTTCCTTTGGCAGGACATGGTGGAAGGCATAAGACGTTGGCTTTGTTGAAAGGGATTCTATTGGCCGGGTATGATAGATGATGTTGCCAAGTATGTCAAGACATGCCCCACATGTCAACAAGTAAAGAGCCGTCGCAAAAACGAGCTGGGAAGTTGCAATGTATACCGATTCCAGAGCGGCCATTTCAAAGTGTTACTTTGGACTTTATCATGGGATTGCCAAAATCTTGTGGTTTTAATGCGCTCATGGTGGTAGTCGATCGATTTTCAAAGGTTGCTCATTTCATTCCAACTGTAGAGACAGTGAATGCAATTCAAGCAGCAAGTTGTTCTTCCACGAAGTCATAAGAGTGCGCGGACTACCGGAAACCATGATCTCAGATCGGGATCCTCGGTTTACGGGAAGTTTTGGGGACATTGTTTAAGCAGTTTGGTACGATGCTCAAGTTCAGTACAGCTTACCATCCGCAAACTGATGGTCAAACGGAGAGGGTGAAGACAAGTCGAGGACTATCTCAGATGCTATGTTCAAGGTGATCAACTTGATTGGGCTGAACACTTAGATATGGCTGAGATATGTTACAATAACTCGATGCACACTGCAATCGGATGTAGCCCGATGGAAGTGTTAACTGGGAATAAGGGTGGTATTCCTCAGAGTATGGTGTTACCGAAAGACGATAGCAATCGAGTTCCATCTGTAGCAGAGTTCACGGGACAATTGTATCGAACATGGGAAGCTGCTCGTCAAGCGATGGCTGCAGCACAGGAAAGGTATCGTCAGCAGTACGATAAACATCGGCGGGATGTAGAGTATCAGGTTGGGGATATGGTATTGTTGAGTACCAAAAACCTGAAGGTTCCAACGACTCTTTCGAGGAAGTTTCTATCGCACTACATAGGTCCATACAAGGTGGTGAAGCAAGTAGGGAAAGTGGCTTATGAGTTAGATCTTCCTCCGAGTTGGGAACAATACACAATGTGTTTCATGTCAATTTCTCGAGCCATTCCACAAGGATGAGAAACATCCGCAGAGATATGAAATTACGTCCGCTTCCTGAGCTGGTCGGATATGAAGGAGTTCGAAGTTGAGTCGATATTGGATGCAAAGGATATTAAACGCCGAGGGACGCGAAAACGTAAACGAGAATATCTTGTCAAGTGGAAGGGTTACCCGGCATGCGAGTCGACATGGGAACCATTGGATAATCTACAGAACGCGATGGAGATAGTGAAGAGTTTGAGGCAAGGTCTCAAACTGTTAGTAATGATGAAGAATAAAGAATCTTTATTTCTTATTAACCAGGGGCCGACAACACTAACTAGAGGCCTCCTATAAATTCTAGTTAACTAAAGAAATTAACTAGTGTTGTGTGCGTCGGGTGACAGACTTTGCAGACGTGCAAAAGGTCTCCAAATGACTTCTGTCGCAGGTGGTGCCTCCGGCAGCTGGTTTCGACTCAGTGAACGACGGTTCTGAAGTACTTGGCTTCGCGTAATGCAAGGGGGGTAATAAAACTTGTGAACTTTTGGCTGACTCCGCATAGAGTGATTATGTTAGTTTTGTTAATTTTTCTAACCTATCTAGTCTTGGAGTTAGACGTCAACGAGGACGTTGACATTTTCAAAGGCGGGGAGTGTGTCATAGTTTTTACTATGACTCGACCCTTTACTTTGGGGTTTGACTGTTGTTACCTACCGAGTTGTGTGGCGAACCCTAGTTGTAGTGAGAAACAGCCCGCTTAGTGCACTTGGTGTTTAGGGGTAGTCCGGCCGGCTGTCACTAGGTATCGAGAAACTCTAGGCGAAGGTAGTACTTACCTCTAGAAACTCTCCCCCAGTTTGACGTTACATAGGTTTTCCGTTAAATATAGCTTGTCAAAAAGGGTTAGGGACACCCCTAGGGTTGACCTAACCCTAGGGTTGCCCTAACCCCACGCCCTAATACCCCCCCTAGGGGTTAGGTTTAGGGTTAGGTTAGGACAACCATTTTCTCTAAGGGCTGGCATTTTGTGCCAGCCCACTTACTCATTTAGGTAAACAGGGGGGGGGGGTCCGTCACATAAATAAGGTAGAGTATATGTAGTGAGGCTTCCTGGGTTCAAAAGAGAGCTCGTTAACCTCCTACCGGTGCAAGCTAAGCTTGTGTCGTCAAGGTGCAACCCTCCGTTGTGCCGCCCAAACTTCCACACGACAGGGGTACAACCCACCCTAGGGTTAGACTATCCTTATCGTTGGCAGGATCTTGCCTTTGAGATAGGGGCACGTCACTTCCAAGGAGTTAGTCAGATTCCTTGGTCCGAAAACCTGCTCGCAAGCTCAAAGACATTGCCCGAGTTCACGTTCCGCAGAACTAGTGGTTGAGGCCTTGCTCCGGCCGCCTCAACCACGCCAAGCTAGGAACACACCTAAAGCTCGGCTAGTCCGTGTATCCTGATTCACAAGGTGAGTCTCGTTTGTGGACTTAGTCAGTTAGGGTTTGAGTTCCTAAGGCTTGGGTTCCTAATACGGGTTACTTTACCAGATTCCGTGGGGTTTCCAGAGAGGGGATTCCAGGGTTGGCACCTGGCAAGCCGCCTTTGTGGCACCAGGTAAAAACTCTGACAGACATGGAACCATTGGAGAATCTACAGAACGCGATGGAGGTAATGAATGAGTTTGAGGCGAGGTCCAAGCTATTAGTAATGATGATGAGAAATAAATTCACTTTATTTCTTATTAACCAAGGGGCCGACAAACAACCTTAACTAGAGGCCTCCAATATAAATTAACTAACTTGTTATTTGTGTCGGGCAACAGACTTTGCAAACATGCAAATGGTCTCCAAATGACTTCTTGTCACAAGTGGTGCCTCCGATAGCTGAGTTGTCACTTAGTGAATGATGGTTCTGAAGTACTTGGCTTCACATAATGCAAAGGGGGTAATAAAACTTGTGAATTTTTTACTGACTCCACATAGAGTGATTAGCGTTAGTTTTCAGTTAATTTTTCCTAACCTAGTCTAGTCTTGGAGTTAGACATCAACGAGAATGTTGACATTTTCAAAGGCGGGGAGTGTGTCATAGTTTTTACTATGACTCGACCCTTTACTTTGGGGTTTGACTGTTGTTACCTACCAAGATGTGGGATGAACCCTAGTTGTAGTGAGAAATAGCTTTGCTTTGTGCACTTAGGTGTTTAGGGGTAGTCCGGCTGGTTGTCACTAGGTATCTCGAGAAACTCTAGGCGAAGGTAGTACATACCTTTTAAAAAACTCTCCCTCAGTTTGACATTCCAAAGTAGGTTTGCTGTTAAAAGTATAGCTTGTCAAAAAAGGGTTAGAGACACCCCTAGAGTTGACCTAACCCTAGGGTTGCCTTAACCCCATGCCCTAAAACCCTTAGGTTAGGACAACTCATTTTCACTAAGGGCTGGCATTTCTGTGCCAGCCCACTTACTCATTTAGGAAAACAGGGGGGGGGCTCCGTCACATAATTAAGGTAGAGTATATGTAGTGAGGCTTCCTGGGTTCAAAAGAGAGCTCGTTAACCTCTACCGGTGCAAGCTAAGCTTGTGTCGTCAAGGCGCAACCCTTTATTGTGCTGCCCAAACTTCCACACGACAGGGGTATGTCCCATCTTTGGGTTAGACTATCCTTATCATTGGCAGGATCTCGCCTTTATGACAGGGGTACGTTACTCCCAAGGAGTTAGTCAAATTTCTTGGTCCAAAAACCTGCTTGCAAGTTCAAAGGCATTGCCCGAGTTCACGTTCCGCAAAACTAGTGGTCGAGGCTTTGCTCCGACTGCCTCAACCACACCAAGCTAGGAACGATACCTATAGCGCAATTGGTCTGCGTATCTTGATTCACAAGGTGAGCCTCATTCGTGGACTTAGTTAGGTAGGGGCTTGGGTTCCTAATACGGGTTACTTACTAGATTTCGTGGGGTTTTCAGAGAGGGGATTCTAGTGTTGGCACCTAGCAAGCCACCTTCGTGGCACCAGGTAAAAACTCTGACACACCTGGTACAACTCTTGAATCTAAGGGGCTATGGCATGATAGTCCATATCTAGGAAATAGTGTCACATGAAGATGTGACACTAGGTTAGATGGCACACCTTTTAAGGTTATCTCATGGGGTTAACACTAAGGGGTTTGGATACTTTAGTAAGCAAGCGTACTTGTGCTCACATCAGGGTGCTAAGCCTTTGCATCGACTCAAGGGAGGATAGGTCTTGTAACTAGGTGTGCCAATGGCACACTTGGCTAGGGGTGTTCTCCTTGAGATCCAGGGGTTGAACAACCTAAGCTCATTAGTAAGAGTTCTTTTATGTGGCACTTGTGGGGTTATTCAAACCTAATCTTGGGGAGTTTGCTTAGCATAACACTTGTGTCTGACTACGGCGCACACTCATGTTCTCACTAAGTACAGCTCTAGGTCTAGGGTATGACTTGACCACTCAAACCCTTAAGGGGTTAGTCATGGTTTAGGGTACTCCTTGTCGCTCTATAGGGTTTATACTCCCGGATGTGGGTGATTCCTCAAGGGGTAAGTCATGATACCTTGGCTCTATCATGGGGTATATGCATGGCATGTCTCCTTAGTGGGGTTGGGGCATGAGTTTGTCTAAGTCTGTTGGGGCAGATTCTAAAGTCTACTCAAATTATCTTCTAAGGTTCCGAAGATAGTCATTATAGAAGACTTAGGGTAGGACCCTAAGTCTTATGCCTATTTAGGCATCTAAGTTAGGCTCTAGGGGTTGTTTTGAAAGACTTTGTGTTGCTCACACAAGGTATTGATGTTGAATAACCACTTGGCAGCCAAGTGTTGCCACATGTTAACTTTCTATGTTAAAACTCTGATATCACACATACAAGCAAACACATAATTTTCTCTCTCTCTCTTTTAAACACACACAAATGCATGCATACACAACAATCTTCTCTCTCTAACCACAACGCACACAAACACATGCTCATATACAAACTCTCTTTCTCATGCACACACATATAAAACCACAAATGTCTAAAACACATAATCTTCTCTCTCTCTAATCACACACACACACAAATGTGTGCAAACATGCAATCTTCTTTCTCTTTCTAATCACACACACATAAGCAAACACCCAATCTTATCTCTCTCTAATCACACACACACACAAAAAAAAACATAAATGCATGATCACATACAAAATCTCTCTCTCATACATAAACACACACACACAAATGCATGAAACATATAATCTTCTCTCTCACACACACAAATGCATACAAACACACAATATTCTCTCTTTAATCACAAACACAAACACAATGCATGCTCACATACAAACTCTCTCCCACACACATATAAACACAAATGCATGTAGACACATAATCTTCTTTTTCTTTCTCTCTCTCTCACACAAACACACATAAACACAAACACAAACACATGCAGACACATATTCTTCTCTCTCTGTATGTAATCACACACGTACAAGTACACATACATGCTAGTCATTTATAGTTAACACAATCTTAGTACATTTCCGTTTATGTTAACTCTTTTTTCTTATTATCTTCATACAAATGATAGTGTGTTGACTTGAAACGTGTCGCAGGATTCTAACCTCATAAGAGAACATGTTTAATAGTGATGATGATGGCATAAAAGTGAGAGTGAATGAAGATGTTGAAGTAAGAGTTTCTCAATGACTTTCATATAATTTCTTAATTTGATATGTATTTATAAGAACCAAAGAATGATCATGTAGAACCTTTGAAGAAGAGGTAAGAGAGGCAATTAAAAAAGAAAGAAAGATCAAAAAGGCTCTTGACAAAGGTAAATATATATTTTTACATTTTTAAATAAATGCTTTTTAATAAGTATAAGTTGAGGAACATGTAACTAGTTAGGAAAGGAAGACTAAACATGGTGAATATATACATATAATATATATATTTTCTTATAATCACATACATGTAAACATGGTTGCACTGGGACGTGGACGTCCATGTCTAAAACGAGCTTGCGAACGTCCACAAATTTGTGCAGACGCATTTGCATGTTTAACCTATTTTCTTAAATTTTTTTAATTATTATTATTAAAATGAAATTAAAATCATAAAAACAAAGGATCAATTGGTGTTGTTTATTATTATTAAAAGAAGACTGAAATCATGAAACAAATGATCAATCTAAGACTAATTGCTTGGGAGAGGTAACGATACCCAATTTTATTTTATTTTAATTTAAGCCTATTTTAGGTTGGACATCTGCATGAAAACAAATGATCAATCCAAGACTAAATGCATGGAGAGGTAACAATACCCAATTTATTTTATTTTTAATTTAAGCCTATTTAGGGCAAACGCGTCTGCAAATGTTTGCCAAATGGCATGGACACGTTTGCATGCAACTATGCATGTCAACATACACATTTACTAATATACATAAATATATTTTACACCCAATCATTATAAATTATATATACATATATATACATACATATATAAGTATTGAGAGTTGTCTTATACAACCAAGTGTGGTAGATGCATTTCCATAAACAAATGAAATCATTTTTTATTTTAAAGAAGTCAACTATGAGCACACTCCACACATGTTGAATCTTAAGAGCTATTGTCGCATGAAGAATTTTTGAGACACTAGATATTTTCATATCAAAGTAAATCTGACAATCTAACATGCTTTGCTATATATTCTTAACTCATGAGTAGAATATAGCTAACTTGAAGTGAAATTGGAAGTTTAAGAGAAGAATGTTTAGAACTCATTGATTGTGC
Source organism: Selaginella tamariscina (assembly GCA_003024785.1). Taxonomy (NCBI): domain Eukaryota; kingdom Viridiplantae; phylum Streptophyta; class Lycopodiopsida; order Selaginellales; family Selaginellaceae; genus Selaginella; species Selaginella tamariscina. The sequence continues at coordinate 176,769 of PUQB01000517.1, forward strand.
TTAAGAAATAAGTTTTTTGTAATAGCTTTTTGTATTTTGAGAAGATGAAAATTACTTTTAAAATGCTTCTTAAAATATTGTTAAACATATAAAAAATGTATAACAGATTATATCAAAAAGTTAGGTAATAAAAATCAGACATGTACACATATACAAAAGCCATATAAAATACATATGTTACATCAAAACATACAAAAAATCATGTAGGAAATACTAGATGAAAAGTTGTATATAAACCATAAAAAAACAAAAGTGGTTGATATGTAAATAGTCACATGCAAAAGTTACATCTGGTTTTTGTATGTGAGTTTTGTTTGCAAAAAACATATATTTAAACCTTATTAAAAAAACACATAAAAAAATCATGTAAAAAATCATGTGAACTTTTTGTTGACTCTGCATAGAGTGATATGTTAATTTTGATTAATTTTTTCTAACATTGGTTGTCGGGGACTCCGCAAGCCAAATGTGGTGGTGCTATGAAGTCTCGGTGGTGCCAGGATGCTGTGGCTAGCATCCAGTCTTGGGGGTCTGCACCGGCTAGCCAGCCTTACCTCGGGAGTACTAGAAGGTGCTAAGATGGCCTCTCCCGGGCGCCGCAAGGGTTTGTGTATAGGTGAGAAGGGGTTCTCCTAGTGCAGTATTGTCCGCTTCCTACCTTAGTATGTGGTTCGGCTAGGAGCGAACAAAAGGAACATATATATATGTATATATATTGCCTGCCTAAGTACAAGCTACCCCAACAAGGTGGAACAAGATAGAAGACGAAAAATGGACTAGAAGGGCCCCAACCCATTATCAACCTTCCTGCTTATATAGTGGGTCAGCTAGTGTTAGACCCTAGGTACATGTGGCTTTCTCTCATTGGTCTGCCGCCCTGTGATAGAGTCCTGCATGTAGCATTTATGCACCTCCTTATGTGTGTTGTCCGAGTACCTTGGAAGTTGATCCAATGATCAGATCTACACCTTGTTAAGTGCCACCTGACAGCTGTCATCGTTAGTCCGTACCTACGGTACCTTCATTGCTTGGCCGCTCCATCCCGTCGCTCATTCGTGCCAGTTGGCGGTCTGACAGTGGTCAAACCACTATCAACTAGTTGCTTGGACAAAATCGTTGGCACGTCCTCGAGCCATGTGCTCCCTTCACTAGGTTATGCCCAAGTGGTCGCGGTAGGTAGTGGCTTCGTTTTCCACTACGGCTAGCTTCTGTTTTAGGGCTGCAATCGTCACATTCTGTAACTTGGTAGCCTTTTGTAGCTCCCTCTGAACCCTGCCTCTTGCTGTTCCTGTGCGTGTTTTACTTGAGCCTCCAGCTCTTGTGGAAATGAAACGATATACAATTCCTTAGCTTCTTGGGTGTCCTCCCGTGCGTCCTACCGTCATCTGTAAGCTTAGCTACTATGGCATCGTGTTTCTTTTGCCACGGCTGGGAGGTCGAGGTTGTTATACACTGCCATAGCTTCTTTTATTTGGTTGAAGGTCTCCACGAGCTTGATGTAGACCGTTGGCCACCGACCGTCGGCATGGAAATGTTGGTAGGTAACCTTTGACTCTTCCTCGGCACTCGCCCTTTGACTCTTCCTCGGACTCGCCAGGCCCGTTCGATCGTTCGGTATTTCTGACGAGGATTCCAGTGGTAACAAGGAATCCCACATCCAGGGAACCACGTGTATAGGTTCCGTTGTCCCTTGCCTAGGTGGTTCTTGGTCAAAAGGGGGCTGCCTCCCGCTTGCTTCTTCTGTCGACTCCGGGGTCCTAGTCCCTTACGATTGTCTTGACTTATTCCGATCCGCTCTTCCTCTTGTCTGGAGCTGTGGCGGTGCTCTAACTGTAGTTCGGCCAATCAAGCTTGCAGTCATGACAACAATATGGCATGCCATGGAAAGTCTTCGCTTGGTCTTAGTAGCGAACTCCGTGGATACCGTTGGTTAGAGTTGGAACCAAGTAATGCTTCAAGCAGTTTGCCCAATTCACTGCAACTCCTTCCCAGGCCTTGCAGAGGCTATTCGTCAACTACTTGGTGATTTGTCCTTCCCATTCTCCCATGAGCATAGACGGCCACCAGTGCTATGAGAATTAAGCCGCTTCCTTTCTTGCTTGTATGCTCTGTAGTGCCTCGTTCTCTGTGATGGCGGGCTTCTGTGGCTCTGTCTCCGATAATTCTCCTAATGCGAGGCCGTCTCCGGTAGTTGGAAGACTATCACTAGTTCATCAAACAAAATGCGAAAGACTGCACTCCCATCCGAGCGGAACTAGATCCCTCTGTGTCC